>LZPO01008458.1:7361-17907 GCA_001675575.1 Neotoma lepida | reverse complement strand
AAAATCCAACACTTAACACTCAGTAAGATGCCATGCCTTACATCCAGTGACAAATATGGCAGAGTAGCTCAGGCAGGTAAAACGTCAAATTGTCTCCCAGGGTGCTGCAGTGGAGCGCACTGATTCGTACCCATCTGTCTTCTATCATGCCCGCCAACGGATCTGACAATTATCTTAATGCCCATATGCTTAATTGTGGGCTTCTCAATTCCCCCATTGCTATCGGAAATCCTACAGGAATTTCAATTTGGCATTCGACTTTCATTTCAGGGGATAAGATTCTCAGGCCTGCCATTTTTTCCCCCCATAATGCCAGCTAAGTCTCTGACAGCGGAAGCTCAAGCAGTATGGGACATAGCCCCTGCTCGGTACAAATATAATAAAATGTCACCTGGCTTTCCAAAACTGGCAGCCCAGTCCAAATTAATGTGCACTGTATTTCATCAGCTGCTGAGTCCCAAATCCAAAGGGGAACCATTTCTGCCAATGCCACCGCACCGGAAAATGTACCAATAAAGGTTTTATTAAACACACCAGTAATGCCATCATTGCTATATGAGGATGTTTGGACATTTTTCCAGCTTCCCCCCATCTCCACTACTTGGATCCTAAGAAAGACACCATACTGTAAATACTCTTTATGCTTCCAAGGAAAAAAAATTATAGAGTTCCGTGTGGTTACTTGATTTAAAAAGAATACCACTGAGTTTTATGAAGTAGGACTACCTACTCTGGGGCTCAGAGACTGGCAGTGTGGTTGCTGACTTTGTAGCACTTGCCTTGGGGTAAAACCATTAAGCATTTGTAAACCAAGGGAACAGGAAGCACTCACAATTGCCTCTGCATTTCCAAGTGGCTATTTAGTTAGCTCACTATCCAGTGAGTATTTACGCCAGACAGTGGGTCTAACTCTAAAAAGCATTTATCCGTGAATTTAGACTGCTGTGAATCAACATTTACTTTCTTAATAAAAATAGGAAAACATAAAGCAAAAGTCTTTAGTCTTTTACCACCATGTTTTAAATAATTATTTCCAAAGATGTGAAACAAAACTACCACATCACTACTCAGAGCAGCCAAGGATTTTTTATCACCTTAACACATACACAGACCCTGCTAAACTATCCACGTACTACACACACACACACACACACACATCTCTTATACACATCTAGATGTGTATAAGAGACAGCACACACACACACACACAGCAATAGAAAAGAAAACAGTTCGGGACAGGGAAGGAAGATCACATAAATTTCTGTCATTGTTTAGATTTAAAGCACAGCTAGGGCAGTAAAGGACTCAAAAACCCTAAGTATAAATGAGTATTTCTGCTGCAACATGGGGACAGTCTAGTTCTGTGCACTAGGTGCCTGTATTCCTGTATTCAACAGGAACTTTCTGAATGGTAGTCACTGAGTTTCCATAAGGCTTCCTCAGATGTATCAAGACCCTGCTCACCTTCCAAAGCAGCCCATTCTGTTTTGAACACAGATTGGCATGGCAGTAGATCCTTAGTATCAGTACTAGAGTTGCACAGAATATAAGCTCTCTCTATACTAACCAGGCAGATGCATGCCCAGCCTTTCTCTGAACTCAGATCTTCTCTTGCAGACAGGCCATGGCCACCTAGTCCTTCAAACATGTCTTACCTACACTACACATTTTTATTTTCCTTTGGAACAAGAACAGCATTCACTTTCCAAGCAGGTTTTGATTTGTCATTTTTACTTTGGAAACCCTAATGCATTAAATAACTTGCATTTCCATAGTGGATGAATCTATGTTGGAATGCCCAAAAGTGACTACAGATTTGACCTCAGTGTAGACGAAGGCCCCCTCTCCTTCACAACCATTCTACAGATGTGCACAAGCCTTCTCTAAAAGGCACCTGGGAAAGAATTTAAAATTTCTTTTGTGGTTTTCGTTTAAAAGAGTTACTAAATGAATATTTTCCATTCTAGTTCCCATGAGAGGGAAAAGGGACTTACAACCATTTACCTTGCAACAGTCTTCATCTCAGCTGGGTGTGAAAGTCGGGGTTAGAGAGTTAAAAGAGGAAGACAGAGTCCCAGGGTCTCTGCTTTCACTGTGAGATGGGAGTAGATGTCATAAGTTGCTCGAGTGCAAAATGACACAAATGACACTTGAGGTCACAGAGAACAAGCCCCAGGCTTATCATAAACAATTCTAATACTATATGGAAAATAGTTCATAAAACAATAGCTGTGCACAGGACTAAGTGCTTTAACTGAAAATACTTGCATATTATACAAAACCAATGGCTGACAAGGCTCAAGGACCCTCAAGACTCAAGCTAACTTTACTGATGGTTACTTTTGTATTCGTTATCTCTATTTTGTTCAGATTCATTTGGGTTAAGTGCCTTTACTGTACTGCAGTGGGAATATATCAGAGGTTATATTTGAGAATAAAGTTGTCTCAAATACATTTCTTTTTGGATTTTAGGGATGCTTGTCACCTTACTTTTGTCTTTTATAGATAATTTCAAATGTCAGTCATTTCCCATATGAGAAGCTGGAGTCAACGGTGTCTTTGATGTGTCACTGTTTTCTTTGTAACTATGTATATTTCGGGTTACATGAATAATCCAGCTCCATGTGGTAAGGAGCTGGAGCCTGTAGCTGTGGAATAATATTCCAATTTGAAGAATTAACTTTGATTGTCTTCTTGGCCACAGATAGCATGTCTCAACCTTATTTACTTTTCTTTTTAAAAACATCATCTCTAGTCACATATAAACAAGGCAAGTTGGTGGTGAAGGCTAGTGCAAACCCATTACAATTGTAGCTATTAAAACAGAGGAGCTGATACACACACACACACACACACACACACACACACACACAAACACACATGCAGAGAGAGAGAGAGAGAGAGAGATCACTTTTTACTTAAGCATATATAACTAGGAAAAAGATTCTTTAACCAATGAATTGATTGTTAGGATGATATATTTTGTATATTTAAAAAAATTCTTGCTTACTATATCCCTGTTTTGGTAAGCTTCCATCTAGAGTCAATAGAGTTAAAAGTAATTTGTAGAATAGTTAATTTTACTACTACTGAATGAATTCTTTCCTCTGCAGTTGTAATGTAGTTTGAGGTACTTACATTAAAAGTGAAATTTTAAAATTAATTTATTTAGTTATTGTTTACCTAGTTCACATCTGTCACTTTACAAGGTGCTATGGACAGAGAGATAAACAACTCGGATGGATGCCTGCCCTCAGGAGCTTACAACAATCCCTGTCAAACTTACGTAATGACCAATTTACTGTAGAGTTTTGACAGAATGGAATAGAAACTTATTTGAGCTCAAATAAAATAAAATTCATCCTAAAGGATTCTGTAAGTTGGGTTTGGGGCCCAGAGAACCCTGAGAAACTAAAGCTGCTTCTTGTCCCCTCTTCTGCCTCTCTAGAGAACCTTTTGCTTTTCTCTGGTTCTGGCCCTTCTGTCCCCAGGTCATATTCTTCCTTGGCATCCTTGGGAACATTCTTCCTGGCTCTGTACCTGCTGTGAGTACTTCCAAGTTCTGAGACTCAAGGCTGTCTGAAGGACCAGTTCCTCACTTTGAAGACAGCATGAGTCAGCCTCTGAGTAGACTACTCTGTGCTCAGGTAGTTCAAGGGACATGGAAGGGAAAACAAAGCTGCCTTGGCCTTGCTCCTTCTGCAGACCTGATAAATCATGGATAGTTTCTGCAAAGTAACATCTAAGTCATTTTGGATCTCAGGTCAGAATATACACTAATGCTGGCATAGCCATTGAAATTCTCTTGCCTTAGTTTATCATTGGGGATACTGAAACACATTTAGACATGTATTAACTTTTTGAATAATACAAAAACCATGTAATTTAAATAANCACACTTTCTGAAGAACATTAGACATATTAAATTCATAGAACATAAGTTCATGGGGCTAGTAGAGTGGTTTTCAACCTGTGGGTCGCAACCCCTTTGGAGGTCAAATGACCCTTTCACAGGGGTCACATATTAGATATGCTGCATATCAGATATTTACATTACAATTCATAACAGTAGCAAAATTACAGTTATGATGTAGCAATGAAATAATTTTATGGTTGGGGGGTCACCATAACATGAGGAACTGAATTAAAGGGTCACAGCATTAGGAAGGTTGAGAACCACTGGATTAGAGGGACATAGAAATCAGGTCAAACATCATTTCAGAGAAGAAATCTAAGGGGAAGAATGGCTGAGTAACTTACCCAACAACTAGTTGCAGAACTAGAAAAGATCTAAACTAACTCAGGAAGCTTATGATATTGAGCAATTTTACTAAGCCTATAAATTACACCTAGGGGAGGGAGGAGAGTTAAGGGGCACATGGGGCTTGCTTCCTGGAGCTTTTGTTAGAAAACTATGTGTATATATAGATATAAGCATAATATATTCACAGGCACATATATGTATATACAAATACTACATGCATATAAATACCTGTACATGCACAGATCTGAAACATTTTATTTTTTTTATTACAAGGAAAAAAAAAATCAGAGCTGACCACCTCAGGCCAAGGCCAAGCTGTCTAACTAAATTACAGAATTTAATATTTGCCATGACTCTTCCAACATAAACAGATTTAAAAGACAAGCAGTTTCAAATTAGGTGGCCGTTGGCCAGGAGGATTTTACTCAGGGACGCGAGGTGCATCTCGGTAAACACCCTTGTCCTTATCCTCAAGCTAACAACAAACGCGACAAACAAAAAAGACATTCAGTGCTTTTGCTCTCTTTGTTTCCAGGGAGTATTGTGAAAGTAATTATTCTGTTGTATTTAAGAGGTCTATTTCATGGATGGGAAAATGTATTAAATTTCATTTGGCAGTTATTCAATTCTAGTTAATGTTATCGCCAGAGATAACTGCTTCCAAACAGGCTTTGAGACGCTAGCCCCTCCCACTCTACCATAATCCTTCTAAAAGAGCAGGATGGAGACTTTTGGCAAACGTCATCCGTCCATGTTTAGACCCATGTAACCATGGCACAGACCCAGATATGTTATAGGAACATTTTGGTTTATTGAAAACCGATGCATGTTATTGATGGCTTCTGGTTTTCAGAAAGTACGAAAGGAACGGGAAAAGTGGGTCTAAAAAGATGGCTGATCCTTTTTTCTTGACAATTCTCTCATGTCCCCCCCCCCACAAATTGGGGTGGTTCCCTGCCATGATGACATATTGACATGGCAAGTAAACATTTTTGGTGTTCAATGGTAATCTCCCCGTGAAATGTCATTTATATGTGACAGTTAAAGGATACTCGGTTTCAGCTTCCATCCCCTTGCCAGATCTCAGTCATAGCAGAGGAAAGCAAACTTACTTTCTCCTATGTGCAACATCCCATCTATGCCAAAAGTGCATCCTTTAAAGAGGTAGAAATTGGAAGGGAAAATTTTAGTGCTTCACAGATGGAGCTCACAGCTCACAGAAGGCCAGCAGAGGATCAGTACTGTGAGGAATACACCAAAGACCCAGTGTCTTGTAGAAAAGAAGGAACTCTAAAAGCCAACCACTGAAGGAGAAATTCCTAACATCCAGGATATCCTTTAACCACAAATATAATTTCCTATTTGCTCAGTTTTTTAAATTATCAGACTTTTTTTTTATAATAACCACATAATTACAAATTTCTCACTGAAAGCAGGTCAGGGTCTAGTTCCTCTGTTTGGATTTGCCTTGACTCTTTAAATGTTATTGGGAGATGATTTCATAACTCTCATGAGAATATCTAATTGTTTTTTTTCCAGAAATCTCAGGGCTTTAATTATAGTTTGTCTGAAATCTAGTATGATTCATTTTTGTGTAATTCTAAGAGATTTATTTAATGCTTATTCTCTAGAATAATTTTGAAGGTGATTTAAAATTTTTAAGATTGATTTATTTTCTGTGTGTGAGTGTTTCGCCAGCATTCACATATATATTCACACACATGCAAGGAGTGCCTGCAAAGTCCAAAAGAAGATTCAGGTCCCCAAGCACTGGAGTTACAAATGATTGTGAGCCAATGTGTGGGTGCTGGGAATCAAACCCAGGTCCTCTGTAAGAGCACCCAAAGCTGTTAACCACTGAGCCATGTCTCCAGCCCCTTCAAAATGATTTACATAGAATTTAACCAATTGTGGCCTCAGTAGTGAGTATCTGTCATGTGACCAACCACACCAAGCTCCTGGACCAGCCATCAAAATGGTTATAATGAATGATTCTGTTGTATCTTTCCAAAGATGTAAACTGAGGAAAGCTGAATTCAGTTCATTTTTCTTTTTTAAGTCCTATGTGGTGGAATTGTTTCCTTTCTCCCTCTGTATTCCCACTCTCCTCTGCTTCCAACTCTTTACCTCATGTCCTCTGATGGGGCTGACATCTGGACGCTATGTTCCAAGTCAGGACTGTGGGGGAGCTTAGGGGAACCCAGTTCACCCCTGTTCCAGGCAGCAGGCTACTAAATCTGTTGTATGGAAGTAGAGTTGATTCAGCTGTAGTGAGGCACGCCCATCTAGCATGGGGATTACAGTGAGGACCTGCAGTTACCTGTAAGCAGTTTTTTGTTTGTTTGTTTGTTTGTTTGGAAGCCAATGGAACACTTTCATGTATACTGGTAACTGCAGATCCCTGAAGCGTGCCTGTGTGTGCATGCTCTTGGATCTGAGTGCCCTGTCAACATTCTGGAGCCACACAGACTGCCCATTACTAGAGGTATTCTATGACACAGCTTTTACTTATGGATTTTTACCTCTCTGTGGGAAGCTGGGGCACTGAGCTGACCAAGTCCTGAGGAAATGTATGTTATTGACATAGACAGGACCTTGTCAAAGAACTGTGCCTCAGACCCATGGGGATGGCCAAGCCTTCCACTCATGGTGAAACTCAGAGTGACGGCCAAACCTCTCTCTGGTCTAAGTGTGAGTGTTGACAACATTTACAAGTTTGAGTGTTTATGACTGATCAGTGTGTACAAAAACTAGCAAGGACAGTGCCCTACTCCCAGATATTCCTATCCGGATACTGCTCACCTACAGAAACCTACTGAGACTTAGCTAACCCCTCCCTCTGTGCTGTACATTATAAAGGTGCAGAGTCTCCACCTACAGAAACCTACTGAGACTAGCTAACCCCTCCCTCTGTGCTGTGCATTATAAAGGTGCAGAGTCTCCAGATGTTACTGTACTTGGTACTGCTCCATCAGAGCAAATATAACCCATCTGATCCCAGGTTCTATGTCCATATCTGTTGTTTCTTTTGTGCTTTCCCTTTCATTCCCTCTCTGCTCCAGCCAGGTTTCCAGTATCAAGCTGTGCAGGACGAGGCACCTAACGAACGCCTCTAGTAAATATTTGTAGAAGGAACAAAGACATAAAGAAATTTGCCTATTTGAACGAAATGTATCTTTTCCATCTCTTTGTAAATCTTCATTTTTGGAATGCTATATTCTTTTCCCAGGATTTGGCACCTTGGTTGAGGTTCAGCATAGTTAGTGTGCTATGGACCAAATCTACGAGTTCCATCTTCTGGGACTATCTCAGCTGTCTCTTAGTTTTAAACTCATCAGTCTGAATCTTTTGCTGTCTACTCATGGCTCCTCATCTGCTGGCCTCCCTCAAACATTACTGTGAGCCAAGGATACTGTGGACTAGTCTCCTTTCTTGACGGCTTCTGATTCATCAGATACATAGCCATCATCCCATCTCTAGCCGCTTCAAGACAGTGCTGATCACCATAATTCTGCACTTTGCCATTGCCTTGCTGGGCCCAGGAAGGATCCTTCTCTGATGGAGTCATTAAAGGCACCACACATAAAATACATTCAAGGACATTGTCAGATGTCACTGGGCACAGACTTCAAACTTTGCTATGCATAAAGCCAATGCTTGCCTTGGGTTGTGAATGCCACATGGTCAGGGCCTGGGTCCAGATCACAGGACATCACTATCATTACAGTGTGCAGGTAGATGTTCCCTAAACACCAATGATGGTACACATGGCACATATCCAGGAGNAGAGGTCTGACATTTATAACCTTTGATAATGTCAAATATCCATTTTTGCATGTTTCTGTCTAATAATAAGCATTCCACTCAACTTAGCAAATGCCTTTCAGATGTCCATATGCAAGGCACTCTTTAGGTACCCAGAGGAAAAAAGAATAACATAAGACAGACATCTATTACTTAACAGACACATTATAATGGTGGCATAATATCATTATGATATAAGACAAAATAAGACGGATGTCTTACAAGAGAACAAGGTCACAGAGGGTTTTAAAGGATGATGAAGTCATCTCTATTTGGGAAAACCAGGGCAACTGAGATAAGTTTTGAAGGACAGGGAGGATTTTGATGGCTGTTCTCTAAACCTATCTGTGATAGTCTGATATTTGACAGTAATTACATAATCTCCCAGCTGTAATGGGAAATTTATATTTTTACATCAATAAATGGCATTAGACAGTCTCTCTGTCTCTCTATGTCTCTGTCTCTCTGTGTGTGCATGCGTGTGTCTGTGTTTCTCAGCATATGAAGGCAGCTAAGGGCTGTGTGTTAACATGTGTTTTCATATTGTCAGACTACATATCTCTGACAAAAAGCAGATTTTTGTGCAGACCATTCTGAAGCTCAACAACTCGGCTACAAAGTGAACACACAGGGCATTCTGGACACATGGCATCTCACTGTATGCGCATATTATTGGCTCAAATGATTCACTCTTATTTAACTGCACTGAAGTCTTTCATCTCCCAGCTATACAGTAATGGTTTCCATATGACCAGTGGCTGCTATAAATAAGATCAAAAGGAAAAGAAAGGATTTAATAAAAGAAAATGACATTAAGAGTAGCATTAAATCAGGAAAAAAATGCCAATATCCATTTTTTTAAAATCCTTCCTTTTGTGAGACCAAAGGACCACAAAGTACTAAAGCACCTTGTTGAATGTTTCATGGAGGGTCACCTGCAAAGAGCAGGTGTGTAGAAAGTCTACCTGTGTATGTCTGACCATCACAAAGACGCAGAAAAGTATGGAGAAAATGACGGGTAGGGGCAGAACGGCCCCTTTTGAGTCCCTATGGAGAAGTGGCAACAGCCTCAACAGCTAGTTTGACATTGTGAAGACTTTGGTGGGACTGTCAAGAGCAAAAGCCTTCCATTTCTGTCCCTTTCTGTCCTAGTTAATGGGGACAGACTTTTTGGTAATCCTGAGCTCCTCAGAGAATCATAACATTGCTCAACTCTAGTACATGTGTTCTGAGAAAGGAAGTTTTTTTTGGCAAGGCAGATTTGATATACAGAGCCAACTTCCCAAACAAATTTTCTTCTAGTTCTTAAAAAAAAAAAAAAGTTTATAATGTTAATCTCAATTCCCGACTGGATAAACAGCTGCTAATAACCGCTGCTCCCAAAGGAGGGGGCCTGTTTCCCTCACCCTCAGAGTAGTGGGTACCTGCCTTGCCCTGATTTCCAGTGGCTCCTCATGTTTCTTGTTTTGCTTTTTTTCAAAACTGCTTCAGTGTGGATTTTGCCAAGAGGGCTTCATTTCTCCCTTAGATAGTCTCCAAAACAAACAAACAAACAAAACAACAACAACAANAAAACCCCACCCCAGACCCAGGCAGTTGGGCCATGACTTATTTAAATTAGTAGTTATTTCACTAGTGGTGTGTTTAAAGAGGAAGTTCAAGCACTTAAAACCTCCGAGGAGCGAAGAACCTCAGATCCTTGGAACTGTAGCCCTGTAGAGGAAATGACCAGTTTGGATTCCTTCATACTGAGCTAATTATTCACTCAAGGGCTAGTTGTGTTCAAAGATTCTCAGTTTCTAACAGTATTGCTAATGCGATTACTAACTTAGACCAGTTGGTGTCCTACATAGAGGAGCAAACTCCAACACTTTTTCCTCTCAGAGGAAGTCCCCTGCAGCAGATTCCTGAGCCAGCCAGGCAGCCCCTAGCAGTTTTCTCACTTGTCCAAGAGCACCTGCCTCAACAGTGACCTCAGTTCTGTATCTCAAGATTCAGACAGTTCTCAAAACAGCTTTTAAAACAAACCCCAGCTGTTTCCCATCTAGTCTACAGGGGGAAAATTGGGCAGCTTACAGAAACATTACCCAGAGACTACCATTCTCCAATAACTTTCGCACACTTGCAGCGCCACACCAGAGCTGCACGTGTGCAGAAGCTGGGGAGCAGGCGTGTGTGAGGACAATGTGCAAACTCGGTTCTGTGGCTTTTTCACAATACAAGTTAGCTGCTTCTGGGGAGTGTGGCTATTGTACGACAATGCTTCCCCTTGCTAATATTGGACAGATCTTTTGGCTAAACTCAGCTTTACAGTTCTTGGGTGATTTATGGGTAGAGGGGAAGCCAGAATGAAGCACAACTGGGAATGTCAACCAATTAGGTCTGACAGAAAACGAAGCTTCCACCTTTCAGTTTTTAACCCCAAAGCTGATGTTTTCCTAAACCCTCTTCTTGCTGCAAACCAGTTTTGTTTTGTTT
>LZPO01008456.1:56569-68403 GCA_001675575.1 Neotoma lepida | reverse complement strand
CCACACTCAGTCAGAGTGTGGTTAATCAGCTGATCCAAGAGTTTCCTGAGAATCAGACATGGACAAGGACCTTGCAAGGAAGTTCAAGGAAACCAANGTATCAGTTCTGTAGAGGCCNAGCTGTCATCTTTGCAAGGTAAGTTGTAAGTGAGGCCTGAGGGCGNTTCAGAAGAGAAACTGTCTCATCCCATCCCACCCCACCTATATCTAAAGAGACAGTTTGGTAGAGTGATTTCCCAGCNTGTCTGCAGTTGTAAGTTTAAATCCCAGTGTGCACATGCATGGACATCCACATCCACAGAGGAACNGGCAGAGGGANNAAGGGGAAGAGGGAAAGGGAGAAAGAGAGAGAGAGAGGCCTATTTGCTGCAGCACCNCGGAGAGAAAACTATCCCTGCATGTCTNNNTCTCTTCCCAGTAATGGATGTGGTCTTCAGTGAATTGTAACTANCCAAGTCTGAGCTGAGCCCAAACCAGCACTGGGGAAGANCTATACNCAAGATGATGATCAGAGGGAGCCAACTTGCATGTGACCTCAGAAATACAGTGGTTTGGAGGGAGGCGGCAGCCAAGTTCTAGAACAGACGGCTACGGTGGAGCAGAACTAATGGCAGAAACAGAAATAGACTTTATAATATAAAGACATAATGCGAACACATAAGGAGTTATTATTAGAGTGTGATAAAATGCTACCAGGCCAGAACAGTGCGTGGTATTTTAATTTAAAATTTTAGGAGAGGAACTGTAAAAAAGGAATGGTGCCCACTGAAGAAAAACACATTACTGTTTTAGAAGACCAAATGAAGGATGTGTCACATAATACAAGACCAAGAGTTAAACGAACTAAAAATCACAAATGAAAAATGAAGACATGGAGGAGAGGNGCAGNAGGCACTCTGGGTAAATAATAGGAGCTGGGGAGGGACACAAAGCTATGCCAGGGAGTAAACAGAGGGGGAAAACAAACTGGGAACTCATATCAAAAGTGTCCTGAAAAGTCCAAATTAAATTACACCCTGGCAAAAATCTCTCAATTTTACCAAGAAATCATACAAGCTTCCAGGCAGANAGAACAANGAGTTTCTGGGAATAATCTTACACCGTAGTCCTCACCTGTGATCACAGAGCGCTGCAGCCCAGGAAATGCAGACTGGGTCAGTGGTGAGNGAGAACACTGGGTGGAGAATTTTCTCCCCAGGAGTGCTATCATTATGCTAGTACAGAAGAATAGATTATTGGACACACAGTGTCAGGAAACAAAGACTTTCTATGTACACTAAAAATAATTCTGCACATTGCCACTGGAAACAAAGCCAACAAGGATCCTAGGAAGAAGAAAGAGGATGATGGTCGATATTAACAACAGATTTTATAATACCATTTAACAATGAGCACACTGTGGGAAATGCATTGCCATGGGACTTTGGCTTATATATCAAAGTNTGCTTGACAAACCTAGATGGTCCAACCTATGTACACATATGCTGTACGGGCTAATCCACTGTTCATTGGCTACACATCTGTGCAACTAACTATTGTTATTGGTGATAGTGCAAAGGTACTTCTATATCTAAATGCAGAGAAGGTATAACAATATCATTTATTAAAAGTTTTCAATTCCATTACTCCTATGAAACCACCATAGGATCCTGACCATCATATATGGGATCCTGATACTGATCAAAAGGCAAGGTGGGGATAATCATGTTGATAAAGATCTTAATATTGGTCATAAGGATCCTTGAAANGAGAGTGAAAACATATTATTAAATTCTGAACCCAGATGATCCNGATACACCTCAGGTATAAGAGCAGGAGGACACATGAAGTGCCGGAATGCACTCTTCTAAAGGCCTCAGATGGGCAACACTGAGAGGGGTGGAGAGACATCCACTGACCTCTGCGGCTAGGACTGAATCTCTAGTCATGTCTTTTGTTTTGTTTTGTTAGACACTGCCACGGGTAGGGTTTGAATCCATTTTATAGTGATAAGAACAGGAGATAGAATCTAGCAGTTTAGAGATAGGGACCTCAATTCTTGCCGTTGTTCAGAAGCCAGAAATACTTTTGGCTCTGTCCTGGTCAGAGGCCAGAGATGCAAGGAATGTTTGGGGTTCTGGTTCCTGCTTTAGTTTCTTGTTATCACTCTTCTGTTAGGAAGCTGCTGTGTGTGAGGGTGTGACCAGAACTCCAGTCCAGCCACTCTAATGGGACAGTGCACAGACACTTCACAGCTTCACCAACTGGATGGCCAGCTCACCCGCCATGCCTCCCAGCTTCTGCCATAAGTCTACTAACCCAGAAACTTGATGGCACCCATCTCTGGAATCCTGCAATATAGCAGCTCTAATTGTTAAACTCCTACCTATGAACCCATAGTAAACTCCTTTCTAAACACCTGCCTTGTTGTGGTCTGTGAACTTCATCCTTTGAGTTTGCAAGACTGGAACCCAGAAGAGCTAAATGGCAGCTTTGAGCAGTGGTGAGTTCCTGGTGCCGTAACTNGTTANGCCCTCTCAGCTAGGAAGCATCCCTCTCACTGAAGGACTAGATTTTCCCTGTTCCAACAAGCTCCTGTGTTGAAGGCTCTGTGCTAAGTGTGGCAGATGTGAGGATTAGAACCTTTAAAATGAAGGGCCTACTGGGTGATACTTGGGTCACAGTGGGAGCATGTGTCCTCTTTTTACACACTCTCTAGGCAATAGGACACCACCTACTATGAAGTTCTCAGCTGAATGAAGCTATTATGGCACCACAAACCATGAGCTAAATAAACCCCTTTTCTTTATAAACTGTCCACATCTGGGTATTTAATTACGGTAACAGAAACTAGACCAATATGGATGGTATTCTACCAAATCCTTCAATAGGAAGCAATGGCAGTAACTTGAAATGTGAAGCAGAGAGAGAGAGAGAGACAGAGTCTTGCCAAATCCTCTACCTACTCCTCTTGCCACACNATCCCTTCTCTGGTTTCCAGCTCCTTTTGGCACAGAACCATCTCTGTGCTCGCTCAAAGAAGTGGCCAACAGCAACAACAGAATAGTGTGCATAACATTTGCCAATAAACGTGAAAAGCACAGATGAAACTGGAAAGTCCTAGGACACAACCAAACAAAATTAATAAAAAGCCTGAAATTTGAATAGTCCCTGGAGCTTATGAACTCAGAATTTCAAAACTGACTTTAAAGACAATTTTAGATCCAGATCACTGCACTAGTAAATTCTACTGACCATTTATAGAAGAAATAACCTCAACCCCAAACAAATGTTTCCAAGTAGAAGGAGGACTGTTCCCTCAGTGTCTCTTATGAAGACAACATTACAATATAAAAATATGGCAAGGACATTTTAAAAACTGAGACCAAAGGCCAACTTCCCTCATGAATATATAATCAAAATCTTGAATAAACACTAACAATAAAAATCAAGGGAGTTAACTGGAGCAGGGTGAGTTCAAATAAGAAAATCACATCCATTTAACATTCAAAAATCAATCACGGTAGCTTACAATATTCTCAGAATAAAGGATTCACTTCATATGGTCTTCTCAAAAGAAAGGCAGATTATACAGTCATAGCCCAACAAAAACTCAGCAAGCTTGAAACAAAAGAAAACTCAGTCACCCAAAGTGCACAGAGCCCACGTCATTATGCTATACTGGGAATGAGAGATGAGANGAAGACCCTCATGTCCACACTTCACTGGAAGACCAGACAGTGGAATGAGAAAAAAGGAAGAAAAGTCAGACATCTTTAAAAGGAAATAAAATTATTTTGTTTTTCAAACAACATAGTGTAAGCAGACAATTCAGAAGTAATACAGCTAATAACTGATTGTATTAAAGTACTTAGATATAAAGGTTAATATGCATAAACCAGTTTTATATCTATTTTCCAATAACAAACAGAAAATAGAATTAAAATTTATGTGGTACATTTTCTCAAAAATGAATGTAATATTACTTCTCAACCCACATAGCTTAATGTGGCTAGCTGCTTTTCCAATGAAGAAGCAGGGGCTATTTCTCCATTCTCAAATGTGAACTAATTTTGTGACATGCTTTGAGCAACAGAATGTGGCAGAGGTTCTATTTGTGTGTGTCTGGGGCCCAGGCCTCCAGAAGCTGGCACTGTCTGCCTGTGTCCTCTGGAACTCAGCCTTTGGCAGTTTCCTGTATCATAGACAGCAGCCCAGTCTAGACTATGAGCTGAATGATGACAGGCTCCACCATTTCCCAAGGCCACTTGGACCATTAAGCTTTCCCAGCTCCCATCAATGAGTGACTTGAAGTGGGGACCAGCAGAAGAAAAGCACAGAACCATAGGAATGTTAGGCTGGGGCTGTTTTAAGACAGTGACTCTTGCAGTGGTTTTAGGTACAGCAGTAGATAACTGAACATCAGCACACCACACACACACACACACACACACACACACACACACACACACGCGCGCGCACGCACACATCACACCACACACCACATACCATATACACACACGACACATACCACACATACCTCACAATCACCACACACACACACACACACACACACCTGTCTCTTATACACATCTAGATGTGTATAAGAGACAGGTATGAACATGAACAAGTATACACACTACACACATTATATACATGTGTACAAATCTCACATACACATACACACACTATACACACCATACATACACATATATCATATACACACATACACCATGCACTATGCACCCTACATACCACACCACACCACATGTACACATACTCTACGTACATACCATATATATTACACACACACACACACACACACACACACACACACATATACACAATGCACCACACACAGTTATTTTAAATTAGACATATAACTAATGAAAAAAAAAACACAAGGCCTCTACTAAAAGAACTATAGACCATTAGTGAAATTAAAGAAGACCTGACCAGAAGGCTTGCTCCACTCGTGATGACAGCTGTTCTCATACTCTATGGATCTATCATAATTCCATCACCATTTCCAGCAGAGTTCCTTTATAGAATTTTACAGGCTGACTATGATCAGTACGACAATGTAGAGGGCAGACATAACTGGACATTGACAATGAGCCCAGTGCCTACNGTGTTACACGGAGACTTCTGAATCTATCTACAGCTACTGAAACAACCAGGTTTTATGCAAGAATACACAAAAAGACCAATAAATTCAAACAGTGACCTATAGACACAAGGATACATCGTTTGTCATAAAATAGTGTAGCACAGCTGTGGGGAATGACTTTCTCTTCAGTAAATAGCCNGGGATCCACTGGATATTCACATGGAAAGATGAAACTATGCTTTTGAAACTGGAAGAATTAAGTCTTGGTTCTACATGTGAAAAGGAAAGTAATGATGCTATAAAGATTGGTCCCCTGATTTAAAATATGACAGGGGATAAATTCTTGTTACNCTGAGATAAGAAAAACTCCTTTTTAATCATGATACCAAGACTATACTGAAGTGAAAAGGCAGGCCCTGAAATGTAAGGAATACATGCATGTATTTCTGTATGTGCATGTATGTACACATATATACAATAAGTCACATAAAATGACAAAGGTTCATTTCCAACAAAACACAATAATCAAGAAAAATAGATAACACAATGGAAAGTGGGCAAGGTCTTCAACTGACAAAGTACCCAAATCTTTAATAAATATGAAGAGACATTTGGTTTTAATAGGCAAGGATTTACCTTTTTTGTATCATCCACTACCCAACATTTGAGTAAAGTTTCAAGAGAATGTGAATCTTGTCTGTTTTATTCCTTGTTATTTTGTACACCATCAAGAGTATTTCCTAGCATACAGGTGCTTGTGGTGGTTTGAAAGAAAANGGCCCCCAAAGGGAGTGGCACTATTAGGTGGTGTGGCTTTGTTGGAGGAAGTACATCACTGTGGAGGTGGGCTTTGAGGTCTCATATGCTCAAGCCACGCCCAGTTGTCTCAGACCACTTCCTGTTGCCTGTGAGTCAAGATGTAAGAACTCTCAGCTCCAGCACCATGTCTACCTACATGTTGCCTTGCTTCCCACNATGATGATAATGGACTAAACATTTGAACTGTAAGTGAGCCTCCACAATTAAATGTTTTTCTTTATAATAGTTACCGTGGTCATGGTGTTTCTTCACAACAATTGAAACCCTAACTAAGACATTGCTCAACAAAAGACTATTAGAGTGACTACATAAGAAGCCCTACCCAAACCTTGGGGTTATTCTTTCTCTCTTGAGCTTTGAACTTGCCCACCAGAGCCTCCATCAGCCCCTTGCCACAATGGTGACTAGCTACCTTCATGGGAGTCAAAGGCAGCTAAGGGCAAGATAGACAGCAATCTAACTCTTCTCTCCACAGACTCTCACTTTATCTCAAGAAGCAGGGAAGACTCATGTGCACCTAACATCCACAAATGCTGGCACATTTCCAGCCTTCTTTGCAGTAGGTAATTGGACATGTGTGAGAGGTAAGTGTCCCCTCTGCTCTGGGGCACTCACCCTCGGGGTGACACCCCCACATCCCTTTCTTACCTCCAGCAGCAGCTTTGAGAGCCAAAGGAAACAGGCAGAGCTTTGAAGCAGAAACAGTCTCCTCCTAGGCTCCCTGGCCATACAGGAAAAAGCTGCCTTGCACAGGCCCTGTGCCCCTGTGAGGTGTGTTGTAAGCAAAGAACAAACCTTTGCTGTGCTGAGACACTGAACTTCCAAGGGTTTTCTGGTGGATGCTACCACAGCACAGACTCCCATGCTAGCAAGCATCTCACTCCTGCCTCAACTGTACTTGACATCCCTCAGCTCTGATGTGTTAATCTGGTTCCCTACTGGGCTCACAGGGGACAAGTACATTGTTGTTCTTCCCCTGCTTAGGACTCTGGGCAGTGTACTTGTTTATCCCAGACTGTAAACCAATCCTTCAGCCCTTGGCCCCTGTCCCTCCCTTCAGGCATCTGCTGACTAATTCCAGAGCCTTTGTAGGACCGAGGTTCAATCAGTGCATTTCCTCCTGGCACCAAGCTTTGCCCTCAGCCCTCAGCAGGGGGAGAAAGCAGAAAGAAGCCCACCCAGCCACCCACCATACAATGGCTCATTTTTCATCCTTCCAAAATGCTGCTGACATTTCCCGTCTGTCCATTTCCTTTGAGAGTTTCAATCTTTCTTCTTTTGTTCTTTTAATGTCATTTTAATGTCCTTTGTTCCCCTACTGTTAACTCACATTATCTAATTTTAATTGTGTGTCGGGAAGAATGGTTATAAAAAGAAATACTTGTTGAGTGTGTATTTACTTTGAGTATGCATTGTAACTATGGCTAATAACAGCACATCTTTAAGGCTTANACGGGGTCATTTTCTTCCGAGAAGTTCAAAGTACGTTTTAAATGTCAGCTTGAAAAACAAAAGGAAAAATGTCATTATTACCGTTTTAAAGTTAGATAAAGTAAAGCCCGCGAGACCCAAGAGGCTGCTGCCACCTCNGCTGTCATGGCTGTGGTGCAACCTGCTAGTCTCAGGTCAGGGTTTCCTGGTTTTCCATTGAGGTCCCACTGTGTCATTCATAGTCCTTTAAAAACTATTTGAAATTACATTTATTTATTTATTATCCATTGGGGTGGGTGTGCATGCATGTGCCACAGCTTACATGTGGAGGCTGGAGGACAACTTCAGAGTTGTTTTTTTTTCCCTTCTTCCACATGGGTCCCAGGGATCAAACCAAGGCTTGGCAGCAAGGGCCTTACCCACTGAGCCATATTGCTGACTCTCATATCCTAGGTTTTTTCTTTTAGAGAAACTTCCATTTCTATAGTCCAGAGAAGACCCCATTGAGTCCTCAGCATGAGGTAGTGCATGCTATGGCCCACTTCCAACCACNGGGATCACCAGGGTGAGCTTCCACGGGGATGGAAACCTAGGGGTAGAGCTGTGGGTGGATTGGAGGGGAAGTGGACAGATGTTTGTCTCCCTTGCTGTCAGGTTCAAGCCTACTGTCCTGAGTGGCTTGGTGGATTGGTGGACAAATAATTAGACTTCATCCACAGAAACTCCTTCCTTTTTGTTTGTTACCTAGGAAACAAAAAGTTGCATAGAAACAATAAGGGCCCAATCTTAGAAATGAAAGTATGCAGGCCACTGCAACCTCCTGAGAGGATTTACAATGAAGGGCTTGAAGAAGCATGGCCCCCCTTTCCACAAGGAGACTGAATGTGTCTAATGTGCACTTATCCAGAAAATAAAAATGACCATGGCAGGGTGTTCCCACCCCAGGTGCAAGTCAGAGCTGTGACTGAGGAAAGACAGCTCACCTTAGGGAGAGAAGTCCTTGGTCTGTGATGCTGGAGGAGCCTTCCTAGTTCTTGGCCCACCAGTCTCCTGTGGGAGGTGCGGGGCTACTGGGAGTTAGCCAGGCTGGGGCGGGGAGGGGTCATGGGGTCCTACCCAAGGAACTGAGAGGTCACTGGAGCCAGACTACCCAGAGGGGGAAGAGGAGGCCAGGAATGGTGGCAGGAGATAATTTGTGAANGTACTTGGATTTGACTTCATTCTAAGAACACTGAAAACAGCATGTCATTCATGGCAGGACCCCTCAAACACACTTCTGACTTCCACTTTAAGTCTTGAGTGAAACATCTGCTGAGAACCCTGCCTCTGCCTCATTACAGTATAGACTCTAGTATTAGGCTAGAGTTGGGATCAAGGGCAATGGGGACCAGGGGGTGGATGGAACAAGATGAGGATGTGATGCAGGCGCATAGACAGCTAAGTTCCCCAAGACTGGGAAGAGGGAGCCAGGTGAGATCCTCCAATGGTGGAGGCTCATTGTGCCCAGTATCCTACATCTAACTACTGCCAGCCACCAAAGAACTGACAGTTGTCCTGAGCTAAGTCAAAGCATCTAGAGATATAAAATTTAGCACAAAATCTTAAATATTATCCACTTATGGGTGGATTTCTTCCAACTAGTCAAAGGCTACCATGCTGAGAAAGGGGGACTCTGCCAGCAGACTGCCTTTGTTCTTGAATTGGTGATATTTTAGGCCTTGGGTCTGCTTACCAGCCCTAAAGAGTTTGAATTCACCAAGCCTCCACAACCTCATGAGTCAACCCCTCAGATGGTATCTCTCTTTGTGCTCATGTGTCCTCTCTCTCTCTCTCTCTCTCTCTCTCTCTCTCTCTCTCTCTCCCTCTCTCTCTCGATTCTCTTTATCTGGGGCCTACCAATCAATAAAAACTGATTCAGATAAGAGATGATGATGGTTAGGGAATGGCAGAGGAGGAAATAAGAATTGCAGGGGGGGGGAGAAGGAGGAGCGGGAGGAGGGAGGCAAGGGGGATCTGTGGGATGATAAGTGATGTGCAGGATTTCCCAAAAGTCCAGATAAGAGGTCAAGAGAAATGGAAAGGTTGAAAATGACTCAAAGGTTACAATTTCTAACCAGAAAACTTTAATAAGGAATATAGTCAGCCCTCTGTATTATCATGTTCTCCAGTCACAGACTCAGTCAAACTTGGGCTGAAATATTGGCAAAGAATGCATCTGTAATGAAGACATACAGACTTCATCCCTGTCATCATTCCCTCAGTAATACCACAGAACAGCCATTACACAGCACTCACAGACATTAGAGANTAGGAAGTCAACCAGAGGTGGATGTAAGGTACATGGAGGATGCACACAGGTTCTGTGAAAACACTACCCATCTTATATAAGAGACTCAGGCATCAAAGGATTTTGATATTTATAGGGCATCTTGGAACTAATTCCCTCAAAATACCCACAAAGATAACTGCACTGAAAAAGAGAGCCTTATAAAAAGCTATGAAATACCTACATTAAAATGAATACAAGGTATTATGAACCTATAAAAAATAAAATCCCAAAACTGTACAGAAAACCATAAAACATGAATTTTTAGAAACACAGATATAAATAATATTTGAAAGATTTATATACTTGGTTTTGTTAAAGGATGATCATATAAGTTCAAGGCTACCCTGAGCTACATAGCAAATTCAGGGCCACTCTCGGCCACCTAGTGAGACCTTGTCTTGAAAAACCTATAATATACACATTCAGTAATCCAAATTAAAATAGCAATTGGGCTAAGCTATATGTCAGTCAGTTTCCTAATGCTATGTAAGGAAACATTGCAAACTGTTTGGCTTAAGACCACAAAGCAACCATTTGTACAGAAATAGAAAAAAAGGTAGAGCTTTCCAGGTGCTATGCTATAGAACATAGCTATCAACACATGGAGAGCTGTCTTCAGGACCCCTGGGTAGACTCTATTGCCAAGGCTATAGAGGGCTCTACAAATCAGCTTTTAATGGTGTGCACTATGGAGTCACAGGTAGCAGACACAACAAGAATATGTAGCTATCATCTGTCCACCATGATGTTCTGAATTAGTGCTGCTCACTNGGCACCAAGGGCCCAGAGGACAACGCTTGTATCCTGGATGCCCCAAGATTGNAGTTATATGGTACACAGGAAGGTTGTAGAAGGACCAGATTCCCAGAGGGTGTAGCTTCAGTTGGTGACATCAAAACTCTGTCTTCATCTGAACATATTCTTCCTGCCATTCGGGTTCACATAGACATTTAATAGATCCAGGATAGCCACAGCACAAATAACTTCCACAGGAAATGNACAGCTGCTGGAAAATGGAGTCAGTTTTATCTCAGTGTGAGCCCTGGTATTCAACCACACTCCAGGGCTGGCCCCACATTGAAGTGTAGTTGTCTAACACACACTGGATGTGAAGAGAGGGAGGGAGGTAAAGAGGGAGGAAGAGAGGGAGGGAGAGAGAGATGGAGGGATAGAGGGAGGGGGAGGACAAAGTTGGGAGGATACGGAGGTAGGCGTGGAACTGGGAGAATGCACTGATCGAAGGTATAGCATTAAATCATTGGGAATTGTTTTAATACTAGTCCATTTAGCAGAATAATGTTACTAGGTTCTTCCTTAGGGCACATCTAGCCACAGGTTTTTGGCCTTGTTGACAGTGCCAGGTATGGGCTCCATGTTGTGAAGTGGGACTTAAATCCAATTTTTAAAAAGTGGTTGGTCACTCCCTAACAGTTATGCCGCTATTGTACCACTGGGTATATCTTGCCAGGTGGGTCATTATCATAGCTTATAGGATTCACAGCTGGGTAAAACTGATGATTATTTTTCTACTCCTATAGCCTGCATAGCACTTTCCAGTACTATGAAGGCTAGCCAGTANAGATGAAGCTTCCATTTAAGCACCAGCTTGATTTCCATGTCCTGTGACTNAAGTATGTGCTANGTCCAGCAAGAGCATCTTACCATCAAGTTCTGGAGGGAAACTAGAACAATGGTGACAGCCTGTAATGTTTGGAGATCTANGGGGCCCTACTGCAAAAGAGATAATCCATTCCTGGAACTGGGCCTAGATCTGGTAGTGTCTAGTTTGGATATTGTCCTCTACATTGTAGGATAGCTTCNTTTAGACTGATTTTATATGTGTGTATGTAGACAGTTTAGTAAGTTTCTGCAGCAGTGGGATTCTATATTGCTATTTCAAAAGGTTGTTAGTGTTAGTTATCTCTCCNCATATTCACTTTTTAAAATATAGTTTCATATAAATATAAAGGTACATGGTTGAAAAAACAAGCTTTGAGAAGGATGTGGTAGCACACACCTTTAATCCCAGCACTTAGGAGGTGGAGGCAGGAGAATCTCTTTGAGTTCAGGAGTGGTTTGCTCTATGTTACATAGACATTTCCAGGCCAGCCAGGGGCTACTTAGTGAGATCTTGAAGAAGAAGAAAAGAGAAAGGAGAAGGAGAGG
>LZPO01008456.1:45769-56084 GCA_001675575.1 Neotoma lepida | reverse complement strand
ATGAGGTGGCATGAGAACATAATATTTTTATTGTTTTTCTATCAGCTACTTGTATATTTTTCACCAATAATGACTATCAAATGTAAAGAAACTACTACTTTAAAAGTCATGTTAAAGACTGCTTTCTGCTGTGATGGAGTGAATTGATCTTACACTGTAAACGGCAGAATAAGGGGGCAGCTCTTCTCAGACATCAGGTAGGTCACACAAAGGCCTATTTCTTGAGAGGCGAAAGCATACATTCCAAGACTTCTTAGTTTTCTGTGACACACGGTGCATACATCACAGGATACAGTAGAAGGAGGTGGAGCCCAGGGTCCACACATCCCACTGGTTAGGCAGATCACAAAGTATAGCTGTCCATAGGGAAGAACTTTGCAGGGAAGCATATGAGAATGAAGGAAATTGTGTGGGCAAGCTCTAGGAATCTTCAGAGTCCCTAATTATTTTCCAGACCCAAAGATGCACATGTGCAGAGTGAGAGTCCAAGGCCTTGCAGAAANCAACTAGAGACAGTTGTAGTCTGAACACATTTNTGAGCTGTGCAATGAAACGGGCGTTACAGCCACAGAGAAACAGCACAATGTACCCTGGACACCCAGCCAACTGCCCAGAAAGCCATGCCTTAAAGCAGGTCACCTGATCCCTGGAGAAAGGATGGCTGTAGACCATGGCTAGCAAACTGCTGCAGATGAGTCAAACGCAACCTGTTGACCCACTATTGTATGGTCTGTAGCTAAGAATAGCTTTTATATTTCATTGAAGAAGGATATACAGTGAGCAGTTCCCAATCCTGGCCATTTATAGGAAGTTTCCCAACCTGTGCCTCAGACCTATCATAACAAATCTTTTTTTTTAATTGGTTTTTTTGAGACAGGGTTTCTCTGTGTAGCTTTGGCGCCTTTCCTGGAACTCACTCGGTAGCCTAGGCTGGCCTCGAACTCACAGAGACCGCCTGCTTCTGCCTCTTGAGTGCTGGGATTAAAGGCGTGCACCACCACCACCTGGCTTTTATCTTTTTGTTGTTGTTGTTGTTGTTCATAACAAATCTTAAACAGAACCCTGGCAATCATTGACATGACAAATGCTTTAGCTATTCAGCCAGCAAAGAGGTTTTGAATTGAACCCTTAGACACCAAATCACAACAAAAACAGAGACCNCCCCCGACCAAGGGGGGAAACAAACAAACAAACAAAAAACCAGAAGACATAGAAAGAAAAACTGACAGATGTGATTAGACCAAACCAAAAAGCTACTGTATAGTGAAGAAGATACTTCATAAAGAAAATTCACAGAACAGGATGGAAACCACTTATCAGAAAAAGGATTAACAGCCAGAATACATGAGATGCTAACCACAGCATAATTATAGCAATCACAATTGTCTGATTAAAATAGGCAAATGATCTCAATAGAAACGTCTCACAAAGTGTATACAACTGGCCAACCAGCACGGGGACACTTGTTCGATATCAATAACCACCATGGAAGAGCTGAGACTACCCTGTCCCCACTAGAAAGGTGAGGGTACAGNGAGAACAGNGTTCCTGTATGTGAAGGGTAGAGGTATAAATTAGTACAGTCTAGAAAACAGGATGTATATGCCTCAGAAAGTAGAAATAGAAGGACTGTATGACCTAGCACCCTGCCATGTCATATCTACACAAAGGAGAGGAAATTCCTATGTCAAACAGGCCTCCGCATAGGCTTGTTTAAAGTGGAATGATTCACAACAGCAAATTTACAGGATCAACCTGAGATTCCATCACCAGATAAGTGGATACAGACAATGTGACACTACAAATATTCAATGGAACATTAGTCAGCCATCAAAAACAAAACNCTGCCCTGTCNAGCAACATGGATGGGACCAGAATACACTATGTTAAATGAAGTAAGTAGGCATAGGAAGATAATGCCTCATGTTCTCATTCATATATGAAAGCTTAAACAGCTGATCTAGTTGAAGCAGAATGTAGAATAGTGGTGACCAGAGGTTGGAAACAGATGGGAGAAGGAGGAGAAAGAGTGGACAGTAAGTACAGGGGTCCAGGTAGATTACAGGGATAAGTTTTAATTACTGCACAGCACAGTAACTTACTTACAATTATTAATTATATATTTAGTTAGGATTTTGAAGAGTCTCATCCCCCAAAATGATAGATAGGCCAATTATCTCTTCTAAGGATTATAAATTGTATACAAGTGTTGAAATGTCATACTATAATCCATAAACAAACACAATTATTATCTGTTGATCAAAACTAAAATAAGAGCTGGTTGGTTGCCCACTGCAGCTGCAGAGTAAGACCATATTGCTGAAGACATGATACACTTTGGTTATATGACATAGTGAAACCAAGCTAGAACTAAGCTGGAAATTCCTTTCCTGCTATCTAGCTTTCATAGTACCAAAGGGTACTACGGAGCCTGCTGATGAAGGAAAATCAATAGACTTACCCAGACATGGATATGCTTCAATATTGACCTGCTAAGCAAGATGTATCTTCTATTACAGTAGTGGTATAATTGTTACAGGGGTAACCAATGCTTCCAAAGGAGTGAGTTCATGCCTAGTACTGTAAATATAGCCAGAAGTCATGGCTGGAAAGGTCATAGGCCCTATTGGGGATTGCACTACTGTTGTTTTGCTAAAAGGACACGTCAAGCTGCCTTATACATATTAGTGTTTACATCCAGTGNTAATTTCCACCTTGTTCAGAGAACCTTCTCTCTGCAGTAGACATCAGTTGATACTGGGAGCCCTAAGTGGCCAAAGTGCTTAGGATAAGTGACCAGATGCTCTGCCCTAAATGGGGCCTTTANATCAACACCCACTCCCCNCTGGCTAAGGCTGGGGGAACATGGTGGAAGAGGAGGCTGGAGAATGCAGATGAGTGCTGAGAAATGCTGTCTTCCAAGACATGGCATGGTCATGGCACTCATGCAAGATCATGCCAGTGAACACTCTGGCTTGGGTGAGGGAGGTGCTCGTGAGCTTCTACTGGTAGCTGAGGAGCTGCTGGCGATTGATGGCCACTGGGGAGAGGCAGTAATTTTTCTCCAGGGTGTGGCCTCTGATAGGTTGCTCAGGTGGTACTTCCACATTCCTACAAATTCAGGCAGCACTACTTGNATTTAATCGTTTGTTGTTGCAATTCAATTAATTGCTTATTTTTTAGAAGAGGAGATGAAGGTAAGAGGGGAAAGTTGTGGGTGGATGAGTGCAGAGGAAGTGGGAGAAGGGATTCCAGTATATGAGATACACTGTATACATGTATAAAATAAGAATTAAAAAGAAAACATAAAAACCAAGAAACCAAAAATAATAAAACAAGAACCAGGGACTTAGCCCAGAAATGGGATTAGTTCCTAGCTTGTCAGGTAAATGCATAATAAGTAAATACAAAATGACTTATGTTTATAAAAACTAAGTGCATGTAACCTAACATAGATGGTTAGCATCAGGATTAAAAGCATGGTCCAGCGTTTAGGGCTCTGAGTTCAGTTTTTAAAAGGTGGGTGAAAAACAATGAAAATGGAACTTTTTGCAAAGGATAAAAATAAGAAATAAAAATTCTGTCAAGTCAATATTTAGAATTTTTAAGTAACATTGTCCTAAGCATCTCTTGCCTGAATATTAGAATTAATTTTTCTGCAGTCAGAAACTAAAACAAAAATTTAGGAAAAGGTTATAGGAAATGAAATGGACTTCTTCATTTAACTTTTTAAAAATGTTATATGTATATGTATGTTTTGCCTCCATATATGTATGTGCATCGAATGCACCTGGTGCCCATGGAAGTAAGACAAGGGCGTCATCTCCCCTTGAGCTGGAGCTACAGCCAGTTGTGGATACATCTATGGNATAAAATGCAAAAATTGAACTGTCCAGAGCAAAAGGTTGGGTGCTGGTAGACACTGAAGGCAGAGGCAGGATGAGACTGACATGACCCCTTCCAGAGGACATAAAAAAAGAACTATTCTCCCGTGTGTTTCATAAAGGCAACATAAGCTCTGGCAAGGATCTTATGTTAAAGAAAATTACATAATCATTTCCTCTCTTGTGAACATAGATTCAAAAATCCTTAACAAATCTTAACAAATATGACTTAAAAATGGGGGAGGGGGAGATNAAGAGAGAGAAGAAAAAAGAAAAGTGATATTCATGTGAGTAAATTGGAGNTGTGTACAAGACATCTTGACCACATAAGGTTGGAGACAGCGAGCTCTGTTTGCCTAAGGCAGGTTTAAGGAGTACTTTATGATCCCCAAACTGAAGATGAGTGTATAATGATGCTCTGAGGAGCATCCAAATGAACTCCCAGCACAGGTTTTGTGGCTGCTGGAGGCGGAGCAGTCCTAATTTGCATGTTTGAAGTCTAAAATGCTAATGCTTCAAATTGGAAACTTTCCGAGCACCAACATGACATCACCAATGGAAAATTCCTCACCTATCCTCATGTGACAGAGCTCAGTTAAAATGCAGGGGCAGCAAGAATGCTATATAAACTGATGTTCACGCTCTGCAGATATGATGTACTGAAATATGAATGATGTTTGTGTTTACCCCTGAGTCTTATCCCCAAGATATCTCATTATCTATTGGAAAGTATTCCAAATTTTGGAATCTGAAATACTTCTCATCCCATGCATTTTGGATAACAGTGACTCAACCTGTACTCACTTGAACTCCACCGGCATTTCCCATGCTTGTGAGTTCTGCTGGCCAGGGATTCTCAGGGACAAAGTGGTAACCTGTCTGCCTCATCACATCTGAGGCTTCTGCTCAGTGGCCAACATGGCCTGCTTCTGCTGCAGTCTCTTTGGGGTCTCTGAGTTGTAGCTAGACTGGTTTTTAGTCTGTTCCTTCAGTTCTTCAGGTAGGACACTGCCTCACAGCCTTCAGATCTGTTCTCCCTTTCATCTAGAGCCCTCTCAACTGGGACATCCACCAGGCTGGACATTCATCCTTCCGGAGTCGCCTCTCCGGAAGCCTTGTCTGGCCAGCCTGTGAGACACTGACTCTTCCCTGCACCTTTGGTGCCNGCCTTTAATCACTTAACATAATCCAACTGTCTAAACTGCCTTTGTTCCCTGGTTGTATTCCCTCCAAACTGAAACAGTCTATCCTGAGGGAGGTTCATTAAGACTCAGGAAGTGACTAAAACTCCCAACTCTCAGGAAGATCCTGAAATTTGCAGGATTCATGAGTCCTCTGAGGCTATATAAATAGGGATAATTGTGGGTGAGAAGAGGATTGTTATCCATGCTAGGGTGGGGATTTTCGTGATTGTGGTGTGGTATTTTGTTTGTATTCTGACAAACAAAGCTTGCCTGGAGATTAGAGGATGGAGCTGGCTACTGGCTAACCATACAGGCCAGGTGGTGTTGGCTCATGCCTTTCATCCCAGCACTTGGGAGCCTCATGCCTTTGATTCCAGCAAAATTGGGAGGTGGAGACAGAAATATAAGGTGGGTGGAGAGAAGATCTCAGGCCCCTTTTGGTCAGAGGATCCAGAGAGGTAAGAAGTCACTAGTGGCTGCTCCTCTGCTTCTCTCATCTTTCAGGTTATTACCCCAATATTTGACTCCTGGTTTTTATTGATAAGACTAATTAGGTACACACTTCATATGGCACCCCAACATGGGACAAGAATTTCCACATAAAGCCTGAAAAGGCTTTAAAAAGGATTTTAAACACACAAAAATGGTGTCAAAACTTGGCTTCTTCGTAATTGCCTTTTCTTGGATAGGCTGTTTGCTAGCTGCAAGCAGAGGCGTGGCTCCTTTAAGAGATGACTTTCTGACTCGTCAGGAAAACCACATGACTCTTTTAAGAGGCTCTGCTACCAAACACTTAAATGGGGTTTATGAGCAGCAGGTGGCAATGTGCTGCTCAATGGCAGTGTGGACCCAGATGCCCCCCAGAGTTCAGGAGGTGAACATGGCTCTCGCCAATGCCTCTGCCATGAAGCTGGGCTCTTAGGGAACCAGGCAGGGCAGAGCCAGTAACCAGGGCAGAGATGGAAGTCCTATCCATGCCACTTAGCAGTTTAAATGCTCATGTGGTCAGAAAAAGATAGGATATACAATAAAGACAGATTCAGATGAAAAAATAAAAACAAACCTCTGAACAGTTTACAGTAGTTTTGAAAAATGTGTNCAGGCTTGGGAGAGAGAAGATAAAGGGTAGAAACAGTAATAGATTAAAAAATGATTTAAAAATAATAGTAAAATTCTTTAAAAAGGAATAGAGTGATAAAAATATGGTAAGTCATATTTAGATGGAAAATACACAGAAAATCTGGATTCTATATTTTATCGTATTGTCTTTGGATTTTTTGACTGTTAATGGGCAAATGACAATTGTTGAGAGACATTTTATTGTGAAAGCTACTAAATTAAACCAACCTATATATTTTTAAAATATCTTGACTTTAAAATTTAAGTCAAAAGATTTGTTACTTTGGGAAAGAGNTTCTGCTCTTATTTCCACAAGAAATGAGAGGCTCTGGATTCACTCTGGATTAAGAAAAATTAGGTTTGATTGAGGAAGACCGCCTGAAAAATCTCTGATGGGAGCAGATGGCCTAGAAGTTTCAACATTTCAGAGTGCCTCTGTTGCAGTTTCCTCTTAGTTCTACATCCATAATGGCTTCATGGCTGCTGGCTGAGATGATCCAGCCTCACAGAATTCTCCAGTCAGGACTTGACCATAATCTGGAATTTTCCCAGGGTCCCCCAAAGATTACCAGCACCCCCAATCAGCAGGAAGTAGTCTAGAGAACTATGCCCACATTTCCAAAAGATGGATCATAGATATTTATGATCATTTACAAGAGGTTGAGTACAAGTTGTTACTGGTAATGGTCAAGAAAAAAGCTAAACAAAGGAGATTAGATTCAGGGATCTCATTGTAAAAAGAAAAGGGGGGAATATAGAAATGCNGTAATNCAAGTTAGGATAGAAAGTGAATTAGGTACAACACTCTAGACTCACCAAGATAGGATAGATAATGGAGTATTTTCTCTGAATTTGTCAAATGCTATGGACTAGCATTGTTAATATAATTATTGCCTTATATAGTTGTATATAGTTATTATACTTATTGTATATAGTTTTTCTATGTTAGTTAAAATCTTCACTTTTTATTTAGATGGAAAGGAGGATATTTTGTGTGATATTTTGTGTTCTGACAAATAAAGCTTACCTGGAGATCAGAGGGCAGAGCTAGCTAGCCACGCATAGAGGCCAGGCAGTGTTGGTTCACACCTTTGATCCCAGCACTTGGGAGGCTTACACATTGGATCTCAGCACTTAGGAGGCTCACGCTTATGCCTTTAATCCCAGCACAATCAGGAGGTGGAGTCAGGATTATAAGGCCGGTGGAGACTGGATCTTGGCCCCTTTAGGTCTGAGGATCTGTAAAGGTAAGAAGTCTCTAGTGGCTGCTNCTTTGCTTCTCTGATCTTTCAGGTTATTACCCTGATATTTGACTCCTGGTTTTTATTGATAAGACTAATTAGGTTTATGCTTCAGGTGATGAGTCTACCATGTTCCTGTAACTAACCCCTTTTCATCCTCCTGTAAGTAAACCCAATAAACTCATGGGCTCAGTAAGTTAGACTTGGGTTGAGCTGGTTTTTTAATCTGTCATCATTTGTTAACCTCTCCCCAGGAAAAATTATACAAGGCCTGTGCTTTCCCAATCAGAATGCAAACTTCACAAAGACAGCTATATTTTGCCTGATTTGTTCACCATTGCATACCTAGAGCCAGCCTCCCTATNAGGGTGTCATGTCCCATGCCTCTAATTTCCAATAATGTAAAGGATATGAGTTTAAGACTAGCCTGGGCTACCCAACAGAACTCTATCTGCACAAAACAAAATCAAAACCATATTTTTGTCCACACTGGATAGAAGGACACAGTGGATAAAGGGTACAGACATGAGGCATGAGCTCATGCGGTAGATCACTGGCTTCAGGCCTTAGACAGAATGAAGTCCACCCCCTGTATCTGTAAGTTCTGCAGTATCCACTCATTTAGCCAGCTACACAGAGGAATATCCAGGGGGAAAAGTCCAGAATGTTCCAAAAAGCTTGTTTGTTGCTGAATTTGTTGCTTGCTGAGCATCAAGCACCAGGATTGCAATGATCTGTAAGCAGGCCATGCTCAGGCCACAGCCATATTACAGACCCTCTGTCATTACCAGCACTGGCTGGATGAGCACTGGCCATGTCTCCTGTGCCACTCAGGAGCTGTATAGTTAGGCCTCCATGGGTGCATCTGTNATGACCATGCACAGGCTTCTCATGTTGCCATTCCTAAGTAACATGGTATAGCAACTATTCATGTAGAATTTACATGGTATAGCAACTATTCATGTAGAATTTACATGGTATTGGATGTTACAAGTGATCTGGAAATATTTTATAGTGTATGGGAGGAGGTGTGGGGGTCACACAGGAGCACTATCCCATCTTTCACAGGGGACATAAGCATCTGAGCATTCATCACAGGAGGGCCTGCCATCCTCCCAGGATACCGATGGATGCATGCATATGCTGCCATTAGGATGAATGAGTGAAACTGTGTGCAGTCACCATGATTTATTATAACAAGCAAGGTACAGAGCAGATGTTGCCAAGCCACTTTTGTTCCCATTAGGAAATCATTTGTATATGAATAAATGTGTAGATACACAATCATCAGTGATTTCAGAAGGAGACAAAGCTACTGCTCACAATGGAAATGTTGGGGAAGACTGGGACACAAGAATCACGTAGGCCTTCCATGTTTATTTTGCATTTTTTATGCACAGTTTGAATTTGCTAACTATGTCACTTATATTTTGTATTAAACTATCGATGGAAATTTTTCCTGCTAGGATTATNGGCTATTTAAAAAGATTTTTTTCTCTATGGTTTTGCTACTCATTGTTATAAAAATAGAAAATAAAGGGAATCTTATTTAACAGAATTCAAGAAAAGCATTGTTAGTTTTTAGAAACTTCCTTGGAGCCCCAAGAGAGTTTCATTCATCAAATAAAGCTTCTATTTGAGAAGGCAAAAATACATTTTCTGTGTCCTTAAGGTTTTCAGCCACAGAAATTTCAGATACTCAGAGCACTTTGTTCTGAACACTGTCTGCTCTTCTGTAATTCTACTGCAATTTACAATCTAACAGTATTGACAGAAAAAATGTTTAGCAAATGGATGTGGTTTAAAGTTTTTTTTTACAGTAAGTCTGTATGTCTCCAGACGTTTCCTTTGTCTAGGTTGCAGCATTGGTGTCAATGCAATGAGTGACTCCAGAGCAGCATTCTGGAAATACTGCTCTGATAGTTCAAATACACCTCCCCACCTAGTTCACTTGGTGGAACCTAGTACAGAACATGATGGTTTAAGAGGTAAAGTTTTTAAATGTGTAACCCAGACTGGCCTTGAACTTGTGATCCTCCTGCCTCTGCCTCCTTCAGCAAATCCTACCCTATTGGCATGTGCCACCACAACCATTTGGGGGAAGTTTGGGGGAAGTGAGTAAGTCATGAGGGCTCTGTCACCAACCAGGGATTTGTGCCTCTAAAACAGGTTTGAGGGACCTCCCCTGACCCTGTAAAACACCATCCTAGGCCATTGAGATGGCTTGGTTGATAAAGGGGCTTGCTGCCAAGTTTGAAGCCCTGAGTTCAATCTGTGGAACCTACATGGTGGAGGGAGAGAACCAACCATGCATTCACACCTGCACACACACCAAATAAAAGTAATTAAGGAAAGAAAATGACCCAAGAAGCAGAGAGCTTCCCCAGACACCAACCCTGCTGGAGTTTTAAACTTGGACTTCCTAGCCTCTATAAAGGCAAGTAGTCAGTTTAAATGTCTTATAAATTACCCAGCCCTGGGTATTTTGTTATCATAGCTGCAATGAGCTTAGACATCCGGGATCTTGTTTAACTGTGTATATTTAAGCTCTATGCTTGGCATTAATTTTTCTTGTGCATTTGTATTTCTTTATGTTTGTTCAGCTTATGGCATATTTTCACTCCATCCCCACTCTGAGATGAGAGTTTGGTGAGAGGTTCATTTCCAATAACATGAGGAAAAGAAATGGGAAAACGGCTTTGATAAAAGCCACCTGAAAAAATTCATTTGGATGAGATAATGCAATAGGTACAAGCACTTGTCACTCTAGCCTGCAGACCTGAGCTACATCCCTGGAGCCCATGGTGGAACTGACACCTGCAAGTAACTCGTCATCTGACTTCCACAGATGAAATCTGCACATGCACACCCTAAACATGCACACACA
>LZPO01008456.1:29149-40392 GCA_001675575.1 Neotoma lepida | reverse complement strand
ACACACACACACACACACACACTTAGGAAAGGCTCTGTGAGCATGCAGAGCCTTCGCCAGAACCTGGTCATGTGACACCCTTTAAAATATACTTTGAGAATAGTATACATGAATACAATGCATTTCTGGTTTTGTTTGTGTTTTTTAACTACATATTTTATTATTAATTATGTGTATGTCTGCATACAGGTTTGGGCATATGAGTACAGGTGCCCACAGAGGCCAGAAGAGGGTTGTCTGGTCCCTTGGAGCTAGAGTTCCAGGTGGGTTGTGAACTCCTGGGTGTGGGTGTGGAAACCAAACTGTGTTCCTCTGTTACAAGAACAAGCACTCAACTCCTGAGCCATCTCTCCAGTCCCAAATTCAAAGCATTTGATCATATCCACCCCTCACTCCCTACTCCAACCCTTCCCTGGTCCCTCTCCCGTATCCTACTCTAAACCTCTCATATTTATTCATACATACACACATACATACACAGACACATATATATGCACACATATCTGTTGAATTGCTATTGGCTGCCCCCCAGAACTTGATGGTAAATCACTATTGCTGAAGACACCATTCACTTTTATCACTGGACTTGGAGAAATCAGGGTAGTACCGTTCTGGAAGCCTCCTCCTTGCTGGCTAGCTTTTACAGTGTAGAGAGGTACTAAGCAGGGGGATAATAGCTATTGATCATCTTACCTAGCTGTGAACTCCATGAACTGCAATAAGGACCTGTCTGATGAGACGTGCGCAATGGTGCAACCTATGGCTTAGGGTAACCACAGCTGTCTGACTGGATTTCAAGCCTATTCAGTAGGAGGGAATCCAAGCTGATTTGAGACTTTCAGCCTCCAGAACCTAGGAGAGTAAACGCCTTTTTCTTAAGGAATCCAGTCTGTGGTATTTTGTTGTAAGTCTGAGCTAAGACACCCAGTTAAGGAGGCTTTTATTTGTTGTTTTTAAGTACAGAAAGAACATATTGTTTACAATGTGCATTGTATTGTGTTGTCACTGTTTAGTTTATTGAGACGAGGACTCACTCTGCAATCCAACCTGGCCTCAGACTTGCAATCTTCCTGCTTCAGCCTCATGAGCTCATGGGATTATAGATGTGTCTCAAAATGCCCGGCAGTAAAAATATTAAATACACATATGTAGCATTTTGGGAAAGATGAACAACTGAAAATTCAACAAATTTCTGCCCCCTAAAATGCCTGTCTACAGATTACTTCATCTACCACCTCCAGCCCCATCCGTCACCCCTGACAGGGAGGTGGGTGGCTCTATTGACGCTCAGCTTTATATTGCCATTAATCTCATGCCTGGCGATGCCTGGCCCCAGGAACAGGCAAAGCAGAGGACTGCGTGGCCTTGGGGACTGAAGGCCTGCACTAGATTTCAGATGCCCACCTCCCTAGTGTGGTGACACGGGGGGCATACCTCACTCCCTCTGGCCCCCTGTTGATTCCTCAGCCACACAGTCATCGCTGTCTCCTGTAGGTCACCTGAGAGAACGAAGTAGCCACACAGGTGCAGAGCTCAGGCAGTACAGCACAGGAAGTATTCCCAGGCCAATGTGAAAGAGTTCAGAGCACCACACCCCAAAATGGCATGCCTTAGTGTGCTGGCTAGTCTAAGGTAAAGTTTCCTGCACTGCCAAGAAGAAGGCTTTATTACTCTTTATATACTGGGGATTAACATTAGGGCTTTGTGCATTCAGGGCAGGTGCTTTACCACTGAGCTGTATGTATGTATGTGCATTCATATGTATGTACATGTATGTATGTATGATGTATGTGTGTATGTATGATGTGTGTATGTATTTTGCAACAGGGTCTCACTCTGTATAACTCAGTCTGGCCTAGAACTCACTCTGTACCCCAGACTGACCTTGAACTCACAGCAAACCTCCTATCAGAGGGCCCCATGTGCTGGGATTACAGGCTGGGATGCCCAGCCTAAACAAAACTTCATAATTTCCTTTTGTTTTCGATAAGACATAAAAATAAAAAANCTCATATGAAAGACCCTCCCTCCACCAGGGGAAATGAGACATTATTCCACAAGGAGCCACAGCCAAGAGAATTTGGAACAAACAGCCTTGTTAAAATAATTATCTTTCTGCACCTTCCCCACAGTTTTCCAGCAACTGCCTCCCTTGTTCATCCCAGATAAAAGCATGTGGGCTTAGCTGCTTCTGTTCGCGGTAATTTTCTATGAGGGCTCTTGTGTGCATAAAGCTGTGTAAGTCTGTGTGCTTTTCTCCTTCCTGTTAATCTGTCCTGTGTCAATTTAATTATCAGACCCAGCTGAAAACCCTGAGAGACTAGAGGGAAAATTGGCTTCCCTACAATTCAGTGTATATTTATAATGCAAGAAAATACACTCAGAAGTCATTAAGTGGAATATAGTCATAGTGACAGCTATGAAGCCAAATCCCTGAGAACAGTGTCACACTCTGTAACTCCAAGGCCCAGGCCTCTGTCATTAGGTCATCACTACTGTTACAGTGTTTAGTGGAACCCCTTACCCCCTTCTCAGAGGCAGCTANATGTGAAATGGATCTAGACAAGGTCTCTCTAGCTTCAAATCAAGTGATAGTCCCTATGTCTCAGTGTCCTTATCTATGTAAGGTGTTGGAAAGTAATGCCCATCATACAGGGCAACTGCAACATTGCTCAAAGTAAAATATTGCACTAATTGCATTATACCTGCTACCCAAGAGCCCTCCGTCACTGTCCATGCTGACATATCATGGCGGGAGCACACGGTGGAGGAATCATTCTACCTTGCAGTGTCCAGGAAGTGAGGTGTGGGAGAGAGAAAGAGGGAGGAGGCAGGTATTGCTAAGTATGATGGTACACAGCTATGCTTCTCACTGATTGAGACACAAGGATCATAAGTTTAGTACCAACCTGTGCCACATATGACAAACAAACAAAAAACAACACAAACAGGAACCATGTTCAAGCCTGCCCTTCAAGAGCACACCCCTAAAGGCTTGGCTTTGTTCCCTAGGTGTTGAAGGACAAGTATCTGGACTGTACCACAGTCCACAGCATCCTTTACCTGATTCTTCACATGGACAAGACAGANATCTTAAGAGTTTCACTGACAGCAATTAGAGAGGAAGGGAATGGCACCATGCATATGAACCAGGAAAGACACCAGGGACAGAAGTCAACAGGGAAAGGGAGACTCTGATGGCACTGGAGTCTCCTCACACCCAAGATCACAGGGGAGCAGACAGAATTAGAATTCTCATTACCATTTTNAAACCTGAGGTGGTAGGAACTAAGGTGGACACAGGCAGCACCAGGGAATTTATTTTTTTTTCTCTTTGCTGTAAAAGCTCATGCATTACCTGCAGGAGATCAACCAAGGAAGACAGGGTCCAGGCTGAAGTGAATGACACTCATAGCTGTGGAACCCACCCCTGTCTTAGCCAAGAGGACACTTCACAGGGCTTCAGAAAGGACACAGGAGTCCAGGGCTATAGCAAGGGAGTGGGGAGCAGTTGTGTATTCTAGATACCCTCTCCTAGACTGGACAACCTATGATGACCACATCCATGTCTGAAAGTGAGCCTCTGACAGAGAAAGACAGGTCCTCATCAGGTAGAGTCTGTCAGGAAGCATCTACACACATCACAGCCATGTTCGGGAGTGCAGGGAGGGAAGGACTGCATCCTGCCCGAGCAGGACAAAGTGTTTGCAGAGCANGTGTGCAAACACGTAACAGATCTATNAGGCAAGGAAGCAAATGGAGCCAGANGTGTGAAAACAGAGCTCATGCACAGGGAAGAAGATACCAAGAGACAAGCTCCCTACAGCAACTGCCAGGAGCCTAGGAAGTTAATGAGAATATGAATCCAGCAAAAGAAAGATTGGAAGTGATAAAAGATGAGGCTAGGATGAAAAGGAGACTAGAGACTGAACTAAGGAAACCAATTACAAAGTGAGAATTAAAATCTCACCATTGCAAATCTCATAAATAATTTAGAAACAGTCGGGAACAGAGAGGACATGAGTGAAAATCAAAGTAATGGCATGGGAGGAAGTATGACACTTCCAGAGTTACTCTGAGGAAGAAAGAGGCTGTCTACTCTAAATTACAATGAAGAGGCATTGTATAGACCCAGGAAGCTTTTTCTGAACTCTGAAAATGAAATGCTTTCTAATGGAAGACTTATAATCTAAAGTTCACTATGAACTCCAATTTCACTTCTATTACTTTCAAAGACAAATGCTCAAAACATAAACAGGGGCTTTGTGGTGTGGTAGGTTATATGCTTAGTTATGGGAGGACCTGAATTTAACCCTCAGCACCACAAGAAATAAAAAGGAAGAAGAAAATAAAAAGAAGAACTCATACTAACTATCCCATTAAACTAAATTTAATATTTGTTAAAACATACACATTGGACAGGTATGGTGGAGTATGCCCATAATGCCAGCAATGTAAGATATGGAAGGAAGCAGGATTAAGTAGTTCGAGGTCAGCCTCAGCTGCATAGGAAATGTGATGGCTATTCCCAATTGTCACTTAATGGGTTCTAGAGTCACCAGGGAGATGGGCATCTGGGCACACTCATGATGTTTAGCAATTTCCTCAAAATTGAACTATTCCATCCTAGGTATAGGCTCCTTAAGACTCAGTAACTTTAAAGAGAAGCTCATTAAGACTCATGCATCTCCAGTTTGAAACTTCTGTTTTGGAAGGAGGCTCATTAAGACTTAAGAAACAAACAACTCACAACTCTCAGGAAATCCTGAAACTTACCGGATTTACAAGACTCTTCCTTCCCTAAGGTTACATAAGTAGTGAAGACTGCTGCAGAGAGGAAATGCCCTGACATGTCAAGATACCTGGATGTTGTGCAGAAAGCACTGGCTTTCCTGAGCCCAAGCTGTAATAGGCTTTTTGGCTGATGCTGCTAATTGCTTTTGTGTTGTATCTGCTCCTCTAAGTAACTCCTCACCCATACTTCTATAAGTAACCCCAGTTAACTCAGTGTTTCAACTTGAACTTCGGTAATTGTTAATTTGGCCTGATGTCCATGCCCAATCTGGAGTGAATTAATACTTGTTCATGTCTCCACAGGAATAGTGTCACATGGCAGTTTGCAGGAGATTATCTTGATTAGGTTATTGAGGCAGGAAGAATCACCCACTGTGGGTGNAATTATTCCTTGGGCTGAGGTCCCAGACCGAATGAAAAGGAGAAATCAAGTTGAGCATAAGCATTCATTCCTCTCCACATCTTGACTGTGGGTGTCACGTGACCTGCTCCTACCGCTGTGACTTCCCTGCCATGATGGACCATGACCCTGAACTGTAAGACAAAATAAACTCTTTGTCCTTTCTATTGCTTTTAAAGGGGTATTTTATCATAGCAACAGAAAAAGTAAGGCATGAAACTTGAGGCCAGCCTGCGCTGCATGAGACTCTGTCTTGTAAAACAGACAAAGTATTTTTCCTCCATCGCTCATGTCTGCTATCACTATATGATTAAGTACTTGTGAATTTATGGAAATATAATATTAAATTGATAGTTTCTGGGCAGTCCCACTCTGGGAATTGTTGTTGCTTTTACTACTTTTCTGCATTGCTTAGTTTATTGCAAAAAAAATACACTGGTTTTTTTTTTTAGTATAATCTTTATCCTAAGAGAAGAAAATCCATTCTATGTTCCTGCAATAAATGAATATTAGAAACTACTACAGATGTAGGAGATAGAAACCAAAGACCATGCTCTGCTGTGAATCAATTCATGGCAGGAAGCTGATTCAGGAAGACCAGAATCAGTCAAAAATAACTTCACTCCAGAAGCACAAGCATGATTCACCATGAGGAAACATATTAACATCAAATTGGTAGAGTTAGGGGAAAGCAGCTAAAGGAGGAAGACAATTTTTGACATTCCTTCATTTCAAAACAGTAAGACAGAATTGGAGAACATCACCATTATACTCTCACATGATAGAAAATGTATTCACTTGTAACATACACACCTTAAAAAACAGCATTTTAATTATCAGAATCAATTAGACTTCTCATGTCCAGGTGTAGAATAAAGGCNTGTGGATTGTGTTTAGTGAGCTTTGATTTAGAGTCTGTGATGTTAGCTCCACACAGTTAGATAAGAGAAGACTGCAAGAGGAATAAAACATGTGGATTAAGTTAAATTCTCTTTCTTTGTAGAGTATGTGGCTATATTTGTAGAAAAAAATGTATACAAAATAATACAAGAAAACTTTCAAAGGGTTGAAAATATACAGAATTGGAAATGTATACTCAAACCACAGACATCCAGTTACAAACTACAATAGAAGGGAAAAGCACAGCTACNGTAGCAAAATACACAAGTTACAAGATTGTGAACATGACGGGAATTGCTTAAAAGCCATATGATGAAGTGGTGTTATGCTCCCNAAAGCCAAGGGTTTAACTAGACAGAAAGATATATCATGTGCATGGATAAGAGTAGACGACACTAGAGAGGTGGTCTGTCTGTAGCTCAGTAGAGTCCTTGCCTAGCATCAGAAGGCCTGAGTTAGAACCAGGTGTGGTGATGCCTGTCTGTCATCCCAGCTGGAGGCGGGACAATGAGTAGCAGGACAGTCATCCTGGGCCACTGTGATGGTGAATGTTGACAGGATCCAGAATCATGTAGAAGACAAACCTCTGGGCATGTCTGTGAGGGGTTTTCTAGATGAATTGAGGCGGGAAGAGCCACTCTAACTATAGGAGGTGCCATTCCATGTGCCTGGGTCCCAGGCTGAATACAAGGGAAAGAGGAAAAGGCAACCAAAACACCAGCATCATCTCTATCCGTTTCCTGACGGCAGATACAATATGATCAGCAGCNGCAAGCTCCTGCTACTGTGACTTCTCTCCTATCATGCATTGCACCCTCAAATGATGAGCAGAAGAAGCTCTCCCATCCTTAAATGCTGTCATAGGTATCTTGTCTCAGCAATGAACAAAGTGATTAATACATAGCAATTGCACATAGCAAATTTGAGGCCAGCCTGGTATACATGAGACCCTGTCTAAAAAATATAAAAGATAAATAAAAAAGAAAGCCAGTTCTCCAAAAGGTAATCCATAAATTTAATGGCATTATGATAAAGCAAAATTACCATCATTGTTTCCTAGAGGGCAGGCAAATTGATTATACGCCTCATCTGGAAGAACAACCAAGCAAAATCAATAAAGAATAGCAAGGAAGGCTAGCCCTGGAGATATTACAGTATCCCATAAAGTGTCTGCTGGGTGAAACAGGGCAATACTGATCTGTGAACTGACAGACAAATGGAATAGAACTGAAATATCCAGAATCAGACACATTTGTCTNTAGCAATCTAGTATATAATAAGGAGGTCACTTAAAATCACTGAGAAAATGCACACTGCTAATAACTGGCACGGTATAACTATGTGCTGTAAGGATAAGGGAAATGATGTATCTGTTTCTTGCCAATTACATCAAAATTATTTCCAAATTGAACAGAAATGCAAATGAGAGGGTAAGTAAAGGACAAAAGAGGGAGGGAGGAGGGAAGAAAGGAGAAAAAGAGAGACAAAGACAGACAGAGAACATCCATTTAAGCATTAGAAGAAAATTGAAATCCCTCTATAGCTTTGAAGTTGAGAAATAGACCATATAACTGGGTTTCCACAACAGCAAAAACCTAATAAATTTAGCTTTACAAAATAAAAATCTTTTATACTCTATACAAAAGCCACTAGAGGTAAATCAAAAACGCAAATGATAAACAAGAGGTGAGGAAGAGTGTCATGGAGAAAGAATACCATCCATCATCCTGATGGGTCCTATGTAACTGTTGAGGGGATAAACATTTCTGCACATATATCCTCTGATCCCCACGATATAGCATTGCATAGCATTTTGTTACAGGAGCAAGAGCTACAACCACACGTAGAGAGCACATGCATNCATGCACTAGATGGACAGTGTGCTGTTTGCTTGTGACTTCTAAACAGAAGCAGAACACAGGTGAGCTTCAACTCCCGGCACTCAACAAAATTAAGGAAAACACACAAAAGTGCAGTAATTACGGGGGATTGGGATGTTGAGGGAAGGGAAAGAAAAAGGTTAGAGAGAACAGGGATCACTATTAGAATTCTCAAGAAATACTGAATTATGCAGGTGTGGTGGTTTGAAAGAAAATGGCCCCCAAAGCGAGTGGCACTATTAGGAGGTGAGGCATTGTTGAAGTAGGTGTGGCCTTATTGGAGGAAGTGTGTCACTGTGGGAGCAGGCTCTGAGATCTCTTTTGCTTAAGCTTCGCTCAGTGTGACACTCACTTCACTTCCTGTTGCCTGCAAGACATAGGACTCTCAGCTACTTCTCCAGCACCACATCTGCCTGCAGGCCACCATGCTTCCCACCATGATGATAATGGACTGAACTTCCAAATTTTTAAGTGAGCCACCTGAATGAAATGGTTTCCTTTCTAGGAGNTGCTGTGGTCATGGTGTCTCTTCTCAGCAATAGAAACCCTAACCAAGACAACATGTTTAACTTTGTAATAGCAAATGTTTTCTATAACTATGAGAGCAAACTAATTGAAAAAGCAAAATGTAAATCCANAAAAGCAAAAGCAAAAATGAAACATGTGACTCAGCCTACTGGGCTAGTGGTTTAACTGGAGAGTGACTCTAAAGTGACTTTAAAACTAACCACTTGGCTGTAGTTGTGAGCCACATGAAGATGTTTTGGTCAATTGGCCTTGACCTTCTGATCTTCTTGCTCTTACTTTCCTGAGTGCTGGATCACAGGAAATCACCAATAGTCCCCGCTTAGGTGGCTCTGGAGATCAAACCCAGGCACTGTGCAGCCCAGGTCAGTACACTATCAACAAAGCAAAACCCCTGGCCTGTACTCTGGAGTTTTAGATAATTATTTGGAAGTATACTCCCACCTATTAAAAAACAACTGACTATTGCCAACACTGGCCTCCCACATCTCAAGTCCACCCTGTTTCCTGGCTACACCAAGAGGCCACTGACCTNTAGCATTCTGTTTTGTTCAACTGACTTCATAGTATCTGGTCAATGATGAAACTAATTGANACCATGTCTTCTGAATGGGCCTCCACGGTTAAGCAGGATGTGACTATACATTTTTCTTAGCTTGTGGATCTAANGATCACAGACGGGCATGTGGTCTCCAGCAGCGGGGAAAAATACAAAGGGGAGATTTAAAAAAGAAAAAAAGAAAGAAAACCCTGAGAGACACAGCCAAGAGCAAAAAGAAGAGAGACAAACAGACAAAGAGAAACCTGAGCACAAGGCACAGCTGACAATAAAAGTGGTTATATTTACAGGAACAATCATGACATGGTGGCAAAACCATTTTGAAAACGGGTCACTTTCTTTGGTATCTAGAAACAAAATAGTGTGATGTCTCAGACTGGCTTCACTCAGGGACAGGGTGCAGCAATGGGTACCTATGACAAGAATGGCCAGGAGTGAGTGGCAGTCACAGCAGGCAGCAGAAGGCCAGCTCAGTGCACCATGTTCTTCGCTTCTGCATATTCCTAAGCTTGTCCACAGTTAACATCTTTCAAGTATGAGAGAGAACAGTCTAGATCCCTGTTCTGTTTGGTGACACAATCCATCTGCCAGAACCTCTTACATCCTCACGATCTCAAGTCCCCTCAAGTTATAAGGCAAATTAATGACATTATAAAAGCCATATGCAGTATGATTGTATTGTGAACAAATTTTTGGTATGAATAAAATTTTGCCATGTTAGTAAAAGCATTATGTTAAAAAAATGAAAATAACCATCTAAAGGAGGTTTTAAAGGGAAAATAAGGAATTCAGGGTTTGATAATTACACAGAACTGCGATGGTAGACTAGAACTCAGTATATGGCCCCAAATATCCTTCAGTTCTTGCCACTTTCAAATACTNGGTCAAGTGGAGTTACTCTGAATAGCATCTATAACCCTACACAGTTACTACCATCAATACCAACAAATGTGTAGGAGCACAGATGCCAGCTCTGCTACACCTCAAAATTTTCAGGCATATTCTGCCTATTGGTCCATTAAAAAAGCATAGTAATCAGATTATGGTAATTACAAAGCCAAAGGCAAAACCATGTTCCTTTTCAAATGCCCTGGTAAATGGAATAATGTAAAAATGAAATACTTGAATCAAAATACTCAGAGACAGACCACAAAGCATTAAGGAATTCCATCTTTATTCTCTGAGGATTTGCATTCAAAGACTCAATCAAATTTAAATTCATCACTTATGCAAAGTGGAACAGGAATCTCCCATTAAAATTACCATAACTGCTGGCTTGTTAAAATGCTCAAGTGCATTAGATATACCATAGAAAACCCCAATTGTGTTCATCCCAATAATATTTANGTATTAACCCAGAAAACTTGTACAATGGCCGTGTGACCAACTCATGCAACACTTCACTGCACCAGNGGTCTCTAAGAATCCTGGTTCTGGCCCACAGAAAGGCAGGAGGTGAAGNCCAATCCAATGAACTCATGTCACACACAGCCTNNTCCCAAGGAGTCANAAGTGTGGCTTCTGCACTGGGACAGTACAGGTACAGGTAATTTAGAAGCTCTGTGGTGTCACCAGCCTGCTGGCTACCATNTTTTNCATCNTGGGTCCTATATAACTGAATGTTTACCTGAACTTGGTTCCCACAGTGAACCAACAGACAGGGTCCACAGAAATGTCCTGATTGGAGGGGCTAGCTTTTCAATAGTTTCAACAGAATGATATATACATTGATGGCCAATTCTCAGCATCACAAATAGTTATGCCAGCCTGTCTGCAGGCTTAGTGCAACAGACAGAAGCAAACTGGCAATGATTAGGTAGTAGCCAGTTTGTCCTCTTCCATTCAGATAGCTACAGCCCTTTCCTTCGCAAAAGTGTGAGCCATGAGAAGCCAAATTTACTTAAAGGCCCATATAAAAACATACATTTTCACTGTATGCTGTTTAAAATATCTATTCTATTCAAAACAGAGGTATAAAAAGNAAGGCTATCTTATTTTGACATCTGTGCCGCCCACTCAAACCGAACTGAGCCCCCAGGGAAGGTTCTAGGAGTGCCTCATTGCTGCCAGGGGCATTGCTACTGGCATCAGAAGACAGTTTACAGCAGGCTGTCATTTAATTTCAGATGAATGGAAATACAGAGTCTTATGAACTCCAGACACTCCTGTGTTTTCAAATTAGACC
>LZPO01008456.1:7797-24174 GCA_001675575.1 Neotoma lepida | reverse complement strand
TCATCTTGGGAAACCAGGAATAGCCCAGGGGAGTGGTCACACCTGCCTTCAGAAAGAATTAAAAGCAACATCAAAAGTTGGGATGAAAGCTGGTCTCATTGAAGCAGAGAGTAGAACTGTGATTGCTGGGATTGGAGAAGGTGGTGATGGGGTACAGAGAGAGGATGGACAATGGCACAGAAGTACCCTGGAACAGGGTGAGTGACTCCTGTTCCCTAACAGAGTAAGAAAACCTCAATGACAACAACTATGCACTTAAAATAGCTAACAGAAAGGATGCTGAATGNTCTCAACACGACATGATGCTTAAGGTAATATATATTCCAGTTAGCCTCGATGCCATTATACATGGCACACATATTGAAATGATACTGTCATACAAATATGTACAATTACAATGCTTTCATTAATTAAATAAATTATGATAAAATTTCAGAGGATATGAATAAGCTCAGGCATAAATAATTAAGAGAACAGATGACTCATAATCTAAATTAAATAACCATTATGACACAGATACTCTTAAACCTCTAACAAGTGTATGCAACTCCTGAGATCTGAGCCCAGAAAAGATGGGTCCATGAAGGGCCAGTGAGGATTCTTACAAGGGAACCATTAGTCCCTGAAGAAGGAAAGGGTAATGTTAACAGCCCTTTGCTGGGGGCAGCCNGGACAGCTATCTGNAGGCACAGCACAGAGAACCACCTCCTCATTCTACCCTTGGTGAAAAGTACATGCACTTCCANCCAGGGCACCTGGTCTTAANGGGCAAATGGACAGCTACATGAGTTAAAATGCATTAATCTTAAAATTCNATAACCTTCCTCTCTTCAGTATCATACCCTTCTGTCCTGATTTGTATTTATTTTTAGTATTAAATTATTCTTGTGGCTTTATCTGCTTTCTCTTATTTCCCAAGGAAAAATTAAAATTATTAATTTTCAAAGGCAATCCTATTTTGTAAGTTGAATTTTGTCTCCCTTGAAATTCATATATTGGCCTCCCAATCCCCAAGACCTCAACTATGGCCTTATTTAAACACACGACCACTGCAGCCAGTATCCGTTAACATGAGGCTGTACTAGAACAGAAGGGGCCCAATACAATCCAACAGTGTCCTTATGCAAAGGAGGGAACTGAACAGACAGACAGGACAGGAGGAGGATGCCATGCCACCAGAAGGGGGAAGAACAGAGGGACGCACCTGTGAACCAAGGAAGAAAAGTGTGCCATCAAACCATCACAGCTTGTAGAGAGTCCCAGAAAGGGCTCTTTCCTGGGGCTGTTGGAAGGGAGCAACCTGCCAACACCATCCTCTCAGGCTTCAGTCTCCAGAGCGCTGAGACACAAGGAAGTTCCTGCTGCTTACCCTGCACAATCTGTGGTACATTGCAACAACTCTCCTGGAACATAGTCACCCAGAAAACAACCACAGAAGCCCCAGGACAGATGTTATAATTGTCACACATTATGGTGACCATTGCTTATAAGCAACTCCAGCCATTTGCTAGAAACCAGGTGACTGTCACCAGCAGGACAGAACATTTTACCCAAATGTGCAGCAGAGTTTTCCAAGACAGCCATTCATTCACAGCAGTTTCTCTTCTCATACACATCAGCTTTGAGGGGCATGTCTTTACAGTTTGAAGATCTTAAGGGCTAGGATGAAATGGTCTCTGCCATTATGTGAAATGTTTGAGCAAAATATTAAATATTAAAGTAGGACATTATGTTGAACCGCATCTGAGGGTATTAAAATGCTTTAAAGTTGGAATTTAAAAGGAGCTTTTTGTAGAACATTAGAGGTGGCTTCTCNTGCTGTCGAGCAGGAAGGTCTAATTCCTACCCCGTGCATATGGGCCAGCCTTTGTGGCTTGCTTGAACAAGAGAATATGCCNGAGGTGACGCTCAAACGGAAAGATGAGTCATAAGAGTCCATGCAGCTTTGGCCCAAGTTCACCCCAGGAGAAGCTAGATACCATGTAACAAGCATGACATTGTGAAATGGGAACATTCTACAGACAGCTCAGACAGCCACGTGGAAAGGCCACACACAGACAGCAAGCTGGTAGGGTAGCTGTTTCNACCTTGGCATCCTGTTTCGCTACAGTGTGTGAGAGGAACAGCTGTGTCTGTCAACTTTTGGCCACTGTGACAACGTTCATAAGGAAAGGACTTTTATTAAACTAGCCCACAGTTTCAGTCCAAGGTCACTTGGTTCCATTTTTTCCTGGGCTGATGGCACCAAGTATTGGGTAGAGAAGAGCTGCTCAACTCATTCAGTCAGGAAGGAGAGAGAGGGAGACTTGGGATCAGACATGCCCTTGAAGCATACCAGTGACCACCCTTCTCCGAGCAGATTCCGCATACCCATAAAGTAGATTCCACCTGCTATACCCCATTAAGCTATAAAACCATCAAGGGAGGTCAGATCCTTCATAATTCAATCACANTCCAAAGCCCCACCTTTAAACTCTGCTGCACTGGGGACCAAATCTCAACACATGTGTTTTTGAGGGACATTTAAGATCCAGTCCATAACAAGAGTCTTCTTGAATATACAGCCCCAGGAGACACACCCTGGAGAACCAAGAAAGTTGACCAATAGTCAGAACTATGACCCCAAACCTAGGGCCCCAGTCCAAATGTCCCAGCTATCTGTGGGAATTGTAGTCACAAGTAAAATGTTTCTACTGTGCCCTTCCTAAATTCCTCCATCACAAAAATCATGAACATATAAAAATGTAGCTGTCCAATGTTGCTACATTGCCGGGTAGTTTATATCCACAACNGAAACTAAAGCTNAGTCCTCTGTTAGTGAAATATGTTTTCATCTCAGACTTCTTAACAGAGTTAGGCAGGTTTATCCAGGGGCTGCAGTGCAATTGAAATTCCATTAGGGATGCTTTTTAACAATCAGGTGGGATTAATATAGCTTCTCACTACAAAGGACTGCAGGACCTTTGCCAAACCNCATCTTACACAGCGCTGCTACCCAGCAGAAAAGTATCCCATGTTCACTCTCCTAACAGCTGTCCAAGCAAGGTGGCAAGGACAGGGAGCCAGAGCACATTCCTGCAATGCTCAAAGATCAAGCAGGACTNGACTCCAAAGTGGGGGTCAAACAAATAACAGAAATCAACTTCTAAGGGCATGGACGGGGTTCGTGGCTCTGATTCCAAGGAAGCATCAAAGATGTTGCAGAAACATGGGCTCTTCGACTCAGTAAGGATGGGAGTTCTCCGTTGCAGTCGGAGCCAGCTCCTGCAGCTCAAGTGTTCCTGCTTCNGCCATCGTGTATCTGCCTTCCTGTCAGCTGAGACACAGCATCCTCCACACAGCCTGAGATCTGCCTCTTTTGTTTCTCTGCTGGTTCAATACACACTGAACTGTAAAAGTAAGTAAGGACCCTAACCTGTATCCAGCTGCACTACATGCTCATCACTGTCCTGTGTGCAGGACTCTGTGCCCTCGAAGCCTCCTTTCAAGCCTAGGCCATTCTCGTTTCAGCAGGACAGGGGCCAGCTCTCCTTAATCTCACAGCTGGCTCCTGGAACAGGAGTCTAAACCAGTTTGACCAGATGTCAGCACATGTAAGAAAAGGGACTGGGTGAAACCAACCTGCCCCTGTCCCCTTACCAAGCAATGCCAAAGCCATTCCACCTATGCTGGACACATGCCTCCATTTTGTTCATGCTCCCTTTACCTCCAGCAGTGCAAGACTTGCTATCGATCCCTTCCCCCAAGATATCCTGCAGAATGCTCAGGGCTGCCAGGTCTGAGGTGGGCTGCTCACTTGTTTACTGCAAATGAAGTTTTAGTTCAGTTATCTTGTTGTTAAGGGAAAAAATTAATTTATGTATAGCAAGGAAAATTAATTTGAGACTATGAATTTCTTGCAGACTTCAAAGAAAAGCATTACACAGTTGTTAAGACCAAATTGTAGATACCCATTGATAGACTTGGATGATTATGCAAATACTAATTGAAAGTATAAAGCTTGGAGTACTGTGGGGAATGTCAATCCATTTCCATTTATAATAAAGTCAGAACACTAAAAGGCCTCTCTGTGGATGTGTGTGGGAGCACAGCGACCTGGATGGCTGTGACTCTCAGAACTCCACTGAAGCTGGAATGGGAGGGAGCTGACTTGAGCTAAGTCTCCCACACACCAGCCCTACCGTAGGGCTGGTTGCAGGGAGAGGAGACTCTGGTGAGTTCCACAGGCATCCACTGTTATGATCTGAACCTGAAATGTCCCTGGCAAGCTCATGGTTTGAAAGCTTGGTCCCTAACTGGTGGTACTCTATTTGGAGGTTCTGGAGACTTTGGGAAGTGGGACCTGGCTGGGGGAAACAGGTCACTGGAAGTGAGTTCTTGGGAGTCTANTATTTCTGGTACATTCTAATTTCACTCTCTGCTTCCTGGTCCCCCATGAAGTGAAGAGCTCCTCTCCTCCCTATACTCTCTGCCACCGTGATGTTCTGCCTGAGTGACCATGGACAAGACCTTCTGAAACCATGAGCTAAGGTACACCTTTCCTCCCTCAAGTTCTTTGTGTTGGGTATTTGTCATAGCGAAAAGGAAGCAACTGATACAGGGAGAGGCACAACCTAGCAGTAATTGTTGGAGCATGAGGTCAAAGGGACAGTGTTCACAGTACCTGTGACTAGATGTTCTGTGTTGACCTCAACCCCAGAGATTAATAGCAGTCAATGTCACTGAAGATTTAACCACACACCATGTCTGCCTGAGCTTCCTCTTAAGCTGATCAGCTTTTATAATTGTCCATGATGTTCTGTCTCATGTTATCAAAGAGAAACTAAAGAACAGAGAGACAGTAACTGATGTTTGATCCCAAAGTGGCCCCAGGCATACAGCTGGGATATCAACCCAATCACCCTAGAGGCTATGCTGTCAAATAGTATACTGTGACATTTCATAGCTGTGTTGACATTAATAAAACCATAAAATGTAACCTCCAAGGGAGGCATTTTCCTTATCTGTCCAATGAGAGTCATCATACACTCTTTTTATAAGGATTTCTTGGGGTGGGGTGTGCTTCTATGAGTGTGCCTTCATGTGTGCAGAATCCTTCACCTGCATCCATAGAAGACTGGTCCCAAGACATCCCACCTGTCAAAGGCACCAAAGTCCAGAGAATGCTCAAGTCCCTTACACAGAATAGTATACTAATTGCATAGAACTCACTCACATCTTCCTATATATTCTGTATCATTTCTAGATGACTTAATACAATGTAAATGCTATATAGACAGTTCTATTATTCTGTCTACAGAAGGTAGAAGGTACAAATGTGTGGAAGTTCCTGTATGTGTTTATATGTAATCTATCATATACAGTAATAAAAATCACATGCATATATGTGGACTATGTGGGTATATTATAAAAACCCACATAGTACACACACACACACACACACACACACACACACACACACACACATGGAGGAGGTACTGCAGGATTAAGCACCACCACAAACCCATAGCAAGGGCACATTACCGATGACTGTGGCCACACTGGCATCAAAACCATCAACAGAGAGAAAAGAACAAGCATCTCTGTCCTGTTAGACCTATGGAGTAAACAGGAGGGTGGTCATTGCATGAGACAGGACTTGGAGACAAGGCCAAGACAGCAGGCAGGTACAAACTGACCCCATGGAGCAGGGCCTTTCTCTTGGATGGCTGCACAGGAAGCTGCCCCAGAAATAAGGAGACACCACTGCTATTTTTTCACTTTGCTTCATAGGCCCTGAGCCTCTCCATTTACTTGGCTATCTATGACTTCGATAGGCACNGTCTCAGTTACTTCTTTATTGCCGGGATAAAACAGTGTCAAAATGGTTGATTCCCAGCAAACACTACATTCAATTCCATTTCAATTTTCAACTGCTACATCTGAGCCTTGGATCCTACCTGGCCCAGTCCTCTATATTTTGGGGTCACAGAACACTGGGAATCAGTCTTTTTGTGTGTTTGCATTGCCCCTAGGGTTCTGCCACCCACAAAAGGAGGATCACACCTGCTTTTAATTNATCAGCTATCGAGAGTCCATTCCCTGAAGAGACTTCCATCCTGGAGCTGCATTTCTGATTCAGCCCAACCAGGTTTGGCTGCNNAGTTGCAGAGGGGTCTTAGTTGATGTCCAATAGGCTCACCCAACCATGCAGCTCCAATGTCAACAGGAAAGGGCCAGTGAGTGTCAAAGTCTGGGGACTATGCCTTCTGAGAGGGCTTTTTCATGAAGGAAAAAGTAAATCCAGAAGGAAGAATTAGAATAGGCTTGAAAGGCTGGGGATGCAGAGATGGAAAAATGCACACAGCTTTTCATGGGGACAGACAGGTGAGATGTGAGAGACCACAGGAGGACCCAGGCTTTTCTGGGACGGTCTGCAGAGTTGAGATGCAGNGAAGAGCTATGACATGATATGACAGCGAGAGAATCCACACAGGGGAGCACTCAGCCTTCCTCTGCTATCTGTCACAACAATATTTCAATCATTAGATCTGAACTAAATACAGATCTAATTTACCAAATAATGTTTTAATGACAATGGCAGTGGCACCCAGCAGCGCTCCAATTTATGCATAACTGCAAGATAAATTACATCTTTTGACTTGCAGAAAAAGATGTCTAATTAGGGAGGTTTTCAAATATAAAGAATCATCGTTGTAAGGCATGCAATCTTGTTGCTACAAAGTCACTCATTAATATATGAAATGCTGCTGTTTAATAAACTGCTAGATGAAATGTGGTCCCAGTAGCACCCGGAAATGGAATATGACAACAAGGCACTGCAGAAGGACCTGATGCAAGGTCCATGGACTTCCCATCATCTTCAAGTGAAGTCACAAACAATGTTTTTGCCACAGAACATTATATTCGATCAAATTCTGATTTTCTAGCTAGTTTCAGATTAGGGTTTGTACGAGGGCAAGATATTTAGGACTTTTTAAAAAGCACTGGTATTTAACAAAGCTTCCTTAAGGGTTGCTTGAAAGTTGCTGCAAGATAAAACCACATTGAAGAAATCTGGCCATCAGATGTATCCAGAGGAAGAGAGCAAATAGCCAGAATTCTGAAACAGTGCACAAAATGAGGGCAAAACTGAGATGGGGGGCACAGATATTAGAGACCCAAGGAAAATGGTGGCTGGGTCTTGTTAGCTGTCTCCTGGTTGGGCAGGAAGTTAGATGGACGCTGTCTCCCAACAGTCAAAATGTCCCTCTGTGGTGAAACTTGCTTGAAGCTACAGTTAGGGTCTTCCTCCTATATCAGAAAATGGCACCAGGGCATTTTCCCAATTGTAGTTCATGTGCACTAACAAAGTTCATGACCTCAAGAGACCCCTGGTCCATCATAACATACCATTTACAGTATGATTTTGACCCTCTTTGTTAGCTTTTTCAAGAGGATCATGGGAAGAAATATCCTAAAATGGAAAGCAAGTCCATATTGATTAAGGGTTAGGATTTAAGGAATATACTACCCACCTCATAAATNTTCATAAGAAACTTCTNCAAAAACCACAACATAGGATCCAATGTGCTGTTAATCCTCCTCCTCCTGGACCACCCACTGCAGTCTCCCCAGGAGTGTATGCTTTGCTTTGATTTACTAAATAAACTTCTGTTTAAACTGCCGCTGTTTCTGACTCTCAGCTAAATTCTTTCTTTCAAGAAGACAAGGATAGAAGAGAAACCTTCNTCTATTAGCAAAATGAACCAGAATCCAAACCAACAAGCATACCTCACTTTGTAGTGCATTTCAGGGTCAGGGGTGTCTCCTTGGGTCCTGCAGGATGAACAGGAGTTTGACAAATGGACTGATATAAATGGACATTACCATGGCCTGACCACTTGGTCCCAAATAACNGACTTAGAGGCTGAATATGAATTATAAATGCTAGGCCAATAGCTCAGNATTATTACCAACAAGCTCTCACATTTTAAGTTAACCCATATTTCTATTTATGCTTTGCCATGTGGTGGTATCTTTATTATTATTATTAGCATGTCATGTTAATTTCCTGCTCCCTCTGCATTGCTGGTAAATCCTGACTCTGCCCTTCTCCTTCCCATCACTCTTAGTTTGGTTGCCCCGCCTATACTTCCTGCCTGGCTACTGGCCAATCAGTGTTTTATTAAACCAATTTGAGTAACAAATCTTTACAGTGTACAGGAGGGTTATTCCACAGCATTTCCCCCTTCTTTGTCTAAATTAAAAAAGAAGGTTTTAACTTTAACATAATAAAATTATATACAACAAAAAGTTATTAAGAATTACAGTAACACTGTCTAATCCATTTNCATTTGGCAAAATTAGAGAAAATATTTAGTTATCTATCTTATTTTAGTGAGTCTAAAAGTATTGTATCTAATTTACTTTCTATTATAACTAAGGAAAACTATAATTACAAACTATTTAGTCTTCAACTCCATCAAAGACCCCAGAAGGGTGAAATGTTATATAATGACAGAGACATCAGGCTGCCTAGACAGTTACCCAAAGTTCCTCTGCAACATTGGGACATCCAACTCTGGTCTACAAGCCTAGCATATCTGACAGACTTTCCTGTGAAGCAGGGAATTCTGAAGGACTGTCTACTTTGTCTTGGCAAAGTTCAGCAGTCACCTTTCTTGCATCCTGCATGTTCAGTTTGGATAGCACACTGTCAGCAGTCAAGGCAAGTGCAGTTTCTTGCCCTAATGGCTAGCTTATCCCACAAAGGAAGCGAACTCCATAAGGAGTTTCTTTGATGCCCATCATCCTCTTTAGAAGTAGATTGGTGCTGCCAGGAGCAGACATATATCACTGTCAAGAAAAGCCTAAGTTATTAAAACATTTTAAATGCCATATTCTGTAGGTCTTTGAAGTGTCTGAAGGTCATCTATCTATCTAAATATATCTGTTTATGACCTTATAAACATATNTAACATGACTANAAGTTGACTACTATAGATGATTATTAATCTGTATTTAATTATACATTACATTTTTAAATGTGCTGCATAAGCACAATACCTCAAACAAGAGTAGAAATATACATACAGTATAACAAAATTAATTTTAAATTTGTATCAATAAGCCAAAATCCATACTGTAAAATATTTAAGATCAGAAGTTGCTTTTTTGGTTTAAAAGTAGATTCAATAATCTACACTTCTATCCTATTCTGCATCCCTCCCTTTTTCTTTTTAGAATGAGATCCATGAATCTCCTTTGTTCAGCTTTTTTCCTATTACCAATAACANCTTGTAACCAACCCCCTAAATGATGACAAACATTCATTATTTATTTTTGAGAATGTTGTCATAGTTCTCTAGACTACNTCCTGTTGATTGGGGGTACTGGTTATCTTTGGGGGACCCAGAGAAAATTTAGGATTATGGTCAAGTCCTGACTGGAGTTTTCTGTGAGGCTGGATCATCTCAGCCAGCATCCTTGAAGCTCTTCTGGATGCAGACACTCAGAGGAAACTGTAACAGAGGCGCTCTGAAACATTGGATCATCTNGGCCATCTGTTCCCATCAGAGATTTTTTAGGGGATCTTCCTCAATCAAACCTGATTTTTCTTTACCAAGAATGAATCCACATCCTCTCATTTCTTGTGGAAATTAAAGCAGAAACTCTTTCCCAAAGTAACATATCTTTTGACTTAAATTTTTAAGTTAAAATATTTTTAAAATATATAGGTTTGTTTAATCCAGCAATTTTCACAATCCAATGTGTCTTATCAGCTGTCATTCTTTCCTCAGCAATCAGAAAATTCAAAGACAACACAATAACATACAGGACCCAGACTCTCTATGTATTTCCCATCTTTATGTGGCTTATCATATTTTTTATTACTCTATTTCTTTTTAAGGACTTTTTTTTAACCCTTTTTCTTTTCTCTCCCAAGCCTATATANATTTTTAAACACACTGTAACCCATTCAGAAGTTTTGTTTTCTGTTTGACTCTACATATCTGTAACCTTTTCTGTCTGTATGAGCAAAAAAATCTGCTGTGTAACTTAGATCATGGTGTGCTGGTGCTGACTTTTCTCCCTTGGTTCCCTGAGAGTCTAGTACATGGTGAAGGCATATTTGCTGCCTGCTCTGGGAACCATGTTTACCGCGCCAACTCTGGGAAGTTTCCAGGTCTATGCCACCACCAAGTAGCATGCCACCCACTGCTCATAAACACCATATAAGTGTTTGGTAGCAGGACTTCTTAAAAGAGTCACCCATTTTTTGCTNCTAGTACTGAGCNAAGAAGCCATCTCTTAAAGGAGCCATGTCTCTGCTCCCCACCAGCAAACAGAGCCTACCCGAGAAAAGATGGTTACCAAGAAGCTGTGCTTGACTCCATTTTTTGTGTTTTAAATCCTTTTTTAAGCTTTGTCAGGCTTTGTGTGAAATTTTCAACCCCATTTTGGAATGTCAGATGTAATCAGATGTTTCCTGTCCCAATAACCATTCTGAGGCTTATATTAATTGGAAAAGTTGCTAATGCATTAAAGATAAAATAATAAAAAGACAACAGTGAAGATCTGGCAATGCAGCTGAGGAATGGCATATGTGAGAAATGTTTTGGGTTCCATTTCCAGGACCCAAAACAAAACAAACTGGTTGGGTAGACAGTTCAGGGNGAAGGTGCCTGTCATGTAAGCCTGATGACCTGNATTTGATCCTCAGAATCCATGTTAAAATCCATGGCCAGATGTAGTAGTTCACATCTGCAACCTAGCATGCTTAAGGCAAGAAGGGAGGTAGAAAAAAATCAGCCAGCAGCTTGTGGGTCAGCTAATCTGAACCATGCAGCTCAGCAGCAGAAATGACACTATGCTCAGCCAATAGCTCAGGCTTATTACCTACTAGCTCTTACATTTTAAATTAACCTCTATTATTATTTATTCTTTGTCATGTGGCGGTACCTTTATTAGCCTGGCATGTTCATCTCCTACTCCCTCTATGTCTGCTGACAACTCTTGAATCTGCCCTTCTCCTTCCCATAATCCTTAGTTTGGTCNCCCTGCCTATACTTCCTGCTGCAACAAGGTGGAAGGAGAGAACCAACTCCCCAAGTTGTGTTGTGACCNACCACATAAAAATAAATAAAAATGAAAAGGGTTGNAAAAGCCTCCAGAGCTGGGAACGGCTCACAGGAAAAGCAAAGTGCATGGTTTACTATCTGCTTCCACTTTGTTCCCTTTCCTTGTCAATCTAATGTGCACGTATTTACATTAGTGATCCAGCCAGAACCAGCTTCCACGGCACAGGGCTTGCACTCCATCCATCCAGAGAGGCCTGGGTAGAGAAGAACTCTGAAATACTCTAAGGAGAGGTGGAGAAGGCAAGGCACTCCTAGGGTCAGCTCATCACACTTTCCCAAGCTTTCCACCGAGGTACAGCTGAAATCTAGAACCCCTGATTTCTACCACACTCCCTCTGCCGCATTCATTTAGGGGTTTGTTTCTTTGTTCATGCCTTCACTTGCATTTCTGCCCATCTCTCGGCTCATTCTTTCGCTGTGAAGTCAGTTATTCACCTGTAGCCACATACTGAGCATGGAATGAAGATACAGTGCTCTTGGCACAGCTCAGCTGTGGAGACAGAGGCCTTAGGAGGTTGATGAGCATTGCACGGGTCAGGATGCAGGTGCCACAGGCACACTGAACCAGAACCAGTCTGCAGCAGACTGAGCCCAGCAGGGATAGAAGACTCTCCCCTGGATCTGCAAATTAAATCACATCCGCAATACATACATACCCCCACATTCATATGCATCTAGTGTTGAGTACTATGGAAGAAACAAACAGGTTGTGTGGGCAGGGGTGGGAGAGGTCCATCAGTGAAGGAGGTGGCAGACCTTGGGACCTGGAGGCCCTGTGACAGGAGGAAGGGTCAGGAAGCACATTCCAAGGACACAGGGACATCTCAGATATTTCCAGAAACTGCCAGGGGCCCACAGCCAGAACACAAGACAGCATCAGAAAAGCAAACAGCTTGGGCAAGATCCGCAGGCCAAAGGCAACACTTTCACTTTTTTCCTACACGAGACAAGGCAACATGCTGATGGGGTCTTATTTGGGCTTTAATGAAGCTCACGTAGGCCCTTACTCCCATAAAGGGGTTTGCGACAAGTAAAGGCCAGTCCATCCTCTGAATGCTGCAGCAGATTCCAGCCCTCCGACATGCTTTGTACAGAGCAGAAGTTGCCCAGATCCCAGCTGTTGTGTAGATTAGGAGAGGGTAAATAGAATCATTGAGGTGCCATGAAGATGGCTTGAGGGAAGAACTTGGAGAATCTTACGNGCACGCTTGTAAGGTGAGGTGAAGGCACTGTTGTGCATTCTACACCTGTTGTTTATTTTACCCATACAGCCCTAAAGCATGCTTTCCATTTANAATATTGCTATATAAGGATTTCTACCTAGCTGTGTCACAGTTTACCAACTGCTTCTTCAAGATGGACCCTGGTGTTTCTGTATTGCATGTACTGTTGGGATGAGGTCCCATTTTCCAGCACAGGCCTGCCTTCCAGATCAAATCCCACAATGGAGACTCCCTGAATTAAACTGTGAATTAACTTACAGTTGGTTAAGCCCTGCCAAGTTCTCCCCCTGGGGGCTGTTCCATTTATACCCCTATTAGCAAAGTATGAGATGTCTGTGTCCCTATAGCATCACACCAAAGACTGTGTTATCTAGCTGCTGGGGAGTTTGCCCAAACTTGTAGGTAAAATTTGGTATTCCCATGCTGTCCCTGAAATTTCTGTTCCCATAGGAAGTCTGCAGTGTTCATGTGTTTACATCTCCTTTCCTGTGAGCTCTGTGTCTATGTTCAGTTTTGATTTGGATGTTTGTGGTCTCTTTCTAATACATTTCTAGGAAGTATGAACTGTTTGTGATCTGACTTGGAAATATTCTCCCCAGGTTATTATGCTTTGGGTTTTGTTTGCTTTTGAAAAAAAAATGTTTTATTTGTTTAGCCATGCAGTTTTTCTTTTTACTTTGATGTAATTACACTTATTCAAATTTTATAGCTGCAAAGAATAGTCCATGAATGGGTCAGAAGAAATGGGGAAGCTCTTGGGTCCAATTTAGAAAGATCTCCAAATGAACTGCCAGCAGAAGGCAAAGCACTTTAACTCCTTAGCTAAGCTGAGGGAATGATGGGATATTTGCTCTTCCTTTATACAGCTTCAGAAAGGCACAGCTATGGGCAATTTTACATGTCAACTTGGGCAGGCCATGGTGCACAACTCAGTCACAGAATAGTCTAAATGTAGGTGTGACAGTATTCTTTAGAATTCATTAATATCTACATTAAGATTACATAAAGCAGATCTCGCTCCAGAGTGTGTGTGGGCCTCACCCAGTAAGTTGGAGGCTGTAAGAGCAAAGACTGGGGTTCCTCAAAGTAGAAGCAATTCCTTTCCAGACTGTGGCATGGAAAGAAACCTCATCTGAGTTCTAGCCTGCTGTCATGTGGAATTCAGACTTGGGAGAGGTATCTAAGCCTGTATCTGCCGCCTGCAGGCTTGCATCACACATTTCACACTGGCCATATAGAGCTCTCCCTTCTGCTTTCTGTCTGTCTTTGTCTCTATCTCTATGTCTGTCCCTCCCTGGGTGAGTCTATGCTTTAGAGAACCATGAAAAATAGTGCAGGAACCTTACTATTTCCCCGTAAAGAAATGAATGAAGTAATTAGGTGTGAGAGGAATAGGGCTGGGGCAGAGGTGGGAATTCTCTGTAAGGGTTGCTATATTTAGATTTTTTTTCTGGTTCCAGGAATCAAACCCAGGGCCTCAGGCAAGCTAAGCACACACACTATCACTGAGCCAAAACTCCAGCTTCACACTTAGAAATATTAAACCATGTAACCACCTACTCAAGATGGAAAAATATTGAGGCAAAAATAACTTTTAGGTATAAAATAAATTCTATGTAAAGTAAGAAGTAAAAGTTATATATTTTCTACAATAAGTGATTCAAGTTTATTCAACTGAATTCCTTTGGGGGAAAAATTGTTTTTGTTTGTTGCTTGTTACAGAGGGGAGCAAACACAGTCCTTCATACATGCTGGGCACCACGACCTGTACCCCAGCCCTTAGAATAAATGTGCAGTTCTGCATCATATCTGTACCATATTTAAATATATAAGATATTTAAGAATCCTGGTTTCTCCTAAAGACATAGCATTGTTCTTACTTGTGGCCCCATGCCAGGCAAACATCCCATGTGTATGTGGATTTCTCCCAGGGCTACTGCTAGCCTGAGAGACTCCAGAAACCAGGGGTCACTTTCTCAGGAACTGCACTCATTTACACTCAAATGCAAGGATTCAAGGCTGTTCAAGATTCTTTGAGATAGAGTGTCACTATGTAGCCCCACCTGGCCTGCAATTGCTATGTAGACCAGGCTGGCATTGAACTCACAGAGATCTGCCTGCTTCTGCTTCCCAAGAGCTGAGAGCAAAGGTGTGTGTCACCATGCCATAAACAGACATTTTAAAAGTCAACCTTAAGTGACTAATAAAAACCAAGAGCAAAGCATACGGAAACCCTCACCCTGGAGCTACAAACCATTTTCCAGAAACCTCCATCCTGCTAATCTATGCAATCCCATTGGTTTGCAGTGGTTTCCCCAACTGCTAGAAAGGGTGCTGGCCTCAGTTCATCGTCTTCCTACTTTCAGCAGAAAGGCTCTGATGGATAGGCTTCTTAGGAACACTGCTCTACAGTGACTTGCTGTTACTTACGACACCTGGCTCTCGGGCTGCACGGATGACTGCTAAGCTGCACAAGTCCCCAAGGAAAACAGTTCCGAAAGCTACTGCTTCATTCAGCACAGCTAGTCCACCGAGGGGTGGAGAGCTGAGAATTCCAAGCCCGCAGGAGTATACCCAGTGCCCATACAGACAGCCCGTTCCCAAGCAGCCACAGTATTCACAGAGCAGCCTGGTGCTTGTGGATAATGGAATCTGGCCAACAGCATGTGCTAAAAGGGTGATCCATCTACTCAAAGCACACTGGAAAGAACTACATTAGTGGCCTCTAAGAGCCAGGGAGGTCACACAGAGAGAAGTGTGGTCAATTAAACATACAGACACACTATTGTTGTTGGTTGTTTTTTACTCTTTTGGGGGCCTGCCACCCAGCTCCCAAATAAATCACACAAGGAAGCTTATTCTTAATTATAAATACCTGGCCTTACCTTGGCTTATTTCTAGCCAGTTTTTCTTAACTTTAAATTATCCCATCTACCTTTTGCCTCTGGACTTCTTCCTTTTCTTACTTCTGTAATCTTTTACTCTTACTCCGTGGCTGGCTGGGTGGCTCAGTGGCTGGCCCCTAGCATCCTCCTCTCCTTGTTCTTGCTCCTCCTCCTCTCAGATTTCTCCTATTTATTCTCTCTGCCTGCCAGCCCCGCCTATCCTTTCTCCTGCCTCGATATTGTGTGTTCAGCTCTTTATTAGACTGTCGGGTGTTTTAGACAGGCACAGTTACACAGCTTCACAGAGTTAAACAAATGCAACATAAAAGAATGCAACACATCTTTGCATCATTAAACAAATATTCCACAGCATAAATAAATGTAACACACCTTAATAATATGCTACAACACCCCACGTCTTGGTCTGCTCTCAATTGCTGTGATAAACACTGGCACTCAAGCCAAATTTGAGAGGAAAGGGTTTATTTTAGCTTACAACTCCCAAGTCACAGTCCATCACTGAGAGAAAGCAGGGCATGAACTGAAGCAGAGGCCATAGAGGAATGCTGTTTACTGGACTGATCTGTCTGCTTTCTTATGTAACTCAGTACCACCTGTCCGGGGTGGCACNGCCCAAAGTGAGCTTACCACATCAATAATTAATTAAGAAAAGGTAAAAAAATGAAATATAAAAGAAAATTCCCCCCACAGACTTGCCTATAGATCATTCTCATGGAGGTGATTTCTCACCTCTCACAAAAGATGTCCAAGTTTTGTGTCGAGCTGACAAAAATCAATCAGCACACTCTACATACACACAAATGCCACAGAGATATATGCCTGCTGTAACCCACCTACCTGATGTTCCCACCAATGTATTTTAAGAGTGTCTTCATTTATGGCTTTTTGTTCCGTTGCCATAAAGACTTAAGAACCAAATCCTTACCATGTTGGAAGGTGGTATTTGGGGAAGCATGAATCCGTGTTCCTGAGCTATAACCACTCAAATTTGGCTTCAGAAAAAAACTATCTCTTTCTTTCTTTGGAAAAAGAGTTGTTTTCATCAACAATATACAGGCAGTCAGGCATACAATACACATATAGACACACTGGCACACCTGGACATGTTACACACACACACACACA
>LZPO01008455.1:49109-68530 GCA_001675575.1 Neotoma lepida | reverse complement strand
AACAGAGCTGAGTCCTGGGTTTGTTACTACTCTTTGCTCCTTCGATCAGCCATACTGGCCCAGACTTTCAGCATGGAATTAGTTCTTCTACTGCTGCCCCAACTGAGGGTAGGTTTTCCTGGGAGGCTCTGCTTGTCTTGTCAAGTAACACCCAGGTTGAAAACTACAGCCTGCGTTGCATTGGCAGGTGTCTGCCAAGCACTTGTACACACCCGATGTGGAACATCCGCTGCTTCCTGGGTACATGGTGATTACGGAGCAAGGAGGATGAGAAACAGGGCGTCCTCATTTCTAAAAGGCACTTGAAATGTGCAGCGATGGCAATCTCCCACTTGGCTGGCTGCCAGGCACAGCTAAAGACACTTCCGTGGACCCGGCTGCTTCTGACCAAGTGAAATGAATTTCTCTCCCCTGGGGAGAAATGTTTGTTGTCAATAGTCTTTAGGAAATAGTCACCATGACATCATGACACATGTATGTAGTATGTATGTATGTAAGTATGTATGTATGGTAATGCTATAATGGACCCATTTAATTTGTGCAATTAATATGTGCTAATAGTTCTTAAAACGTTTATGGAAGGCAGAAACTTAAAACAAGATTAAATACAACCAGCCCTGGAACCTTGGGGAAAAAAGAAAAAAAGCCTTTGGAAACTCCAATGTGATTCCTGTTCTGTTCTCATCAGAGCTCTACACACCCCTTCCCTGCCAGAGTGCTTGCTGCTACCATTTTCCACAGCTCTGCCAGTTCCCTTCCAAACGTGATGCTCCCCACTGAGGCTGTCTCTGTGATCGACACTCACTATCATCTTCCCCTCCTAGGAGCTCCTAACTCCAAATGCACCTAAGATCTTATACAGGAGAAAGACTGTGTTCAGGAGAGCTGGCCATGCCCCACCCCCCAGGGTGAGGGAGAGCAAGCCAATGCTGTGAAGTATGGAACACAGAAAACCATGGAGTTTTCACACAAGCCTTTTTCACACAGGCTTCCACGAAGAGGAAGTCGAAGGGTCCATGGAACGCTCCCTGGCCTTGACTTTATGGGGGAGGGACACTGATGATGTGAACTCTCAGCCATGTGGTNCTTNCTTTCCTTTATCACTTTTAAAAGTGTGGTAAAATATGCAGAGCATAAGATTTGCCCATTTATCCCCCTTTAAGTATGCAACTTGGCAACTTTACCATTCCCACTGTTGGACAACCATCATTACCGTCTCTCCCCAGCCCTTTCTTGTCATCCCCAAATAAAACTGTCTATCAAGCACTACCTCTCCATATCCCACCTTCTCAGACCCTGAAATCTATTATAATAACTTATGTATCTATAGATTTAGCTAATTCTGCATTCCACAGCATGGAAATGATATGNTATTTGCCCTTTTGTGTGTCTTGTTTATTCCTTTGAGTATAACGTCTTCAAAGTATCATGATTCAGAGCTGACTTCCCACGTAAGGCTGTATGATATTCAATCATATGTATATGCTACAGCTATTGGATTATTTCTATTTTTGACTACTGTGAGCAAGGCTGCCATGAACGTAGATGTCCAGTATCTCAAGCTTCTGCTATTACATTTGGAGTCGATACCTCACAATGAAGATGACTGACCCGTGGTAACCCAGTGTTAATGTTTTCTTAAAACATCCACATTGTTCTCTCTTAGCTGAACCATTTTAAATCCCACCAGTAGTAAGATTTACAATTTCTATGCATCCTTGCCAATGCATGTTAGTTTCTGTTGTTTATGTATTTATTTCAAAAAAGGGATTTCTCTTTTCTTTGTTCCTTTTTCCTATAGGAAGGACTGTCAGATAACCCTACTTTTGTCTGCATGGGAGAAGCATCGGTCTATTCATCTTATCAATGACAGTCTATTACTCAATATATACTGTCTCTACATTTGTCATATGTATGGATACATATGAGATATATACAATAAGTGTAGTGCCGTATATACAAATGTAGATGCCCACACACATCACATACACATTGTTTGGAATCCATAAATGCATAATGGTAATCAATTCAAAGATACTGAAAAATTTTAAATTTTAGTGTTTTATTTTTTGTATACTGGTATTTTGTCTCCATATATGTCTTTGATTCACACACATGCCTTGTACTCATGGATGCCAGAAGAGGGCGTCAGATCCCCTGGAACTAGAGTGTCAAACAGTTGTGAGCTGTCACATGAGTGCTGGGAATTGAACTTAGGTTCTTTGAAAGAGCAGCAGTGCTCTTAACTGCTGAGACATCTCTGCCGCCCCATACTGAAATTTTGAAGAGCGATTTTCACTCCCTTCATAAGCCATGTGGCCCTACNCATATTGCATATGCATTGTCCATACTTTGCCCCAGTTTTCTATGCTAGCATTCATAAAGGCATGTTCATATGCCCATGGAAAGCTGTGAAAGCCCTTATTAAAATGTGATGTTATCCACATTCCAGCTTTCTACTCCACCTTTCCTTGTGAACATCCCTCTCAATTAACCGGCAAACTCTTGGTCAGCCTTCATGATGCCTCAGCCACGCTGTGACTGTGCTGTACTTCATTCAACCTTGCACTACTGGGGAAGCCATTGGTTTTCCCTTTTTCCACCTGGCAGCTGGAGTGTGACTTTGGAATGGTGACTTCCTGCTTAGAANCTCCAGAGGCACCTCCCCTCACTCTGGAGAACATGCATAGGGCTCACGATGGCCTGCAGAGGCCTAGGTGAGTTAGTCACTCCCTAACCTCTGTGTCTTTTACATCCAGCTTTGTCTGTACTCCTTGCTCTGTCCCAGGCACACTGGCCTCCCTGCTGCTCCTCAAACCTGTCACTTATGATTCTATCTCAGGGCCTTTGCACTAGCTATAACCTGTCACGCTACCTACATGACTCCCTCCACCTCCTCCAGTACTTCCTGTGGAAGATCTTCATCAACTTCCTGTTTAAATAAGCACCTCCCCTGCCCCATCAATCGCTATTCATGCCCAGCCCTCATTTTTCCCCTATTTATCACTCACTAGTTTGTGTATTACTAAGCTCTTCCCATGACGGCAGACATCTACCTGCTCAATTTTACTTCCTCAGTTTCTCAAATAGTGCCTTGGACTTAGTAGGTTTTAATATTTATTTATTCCAAAAATATCCACTTAAGGAATCAATGAATGCAGAAGTAAATGAAAGAACAACCCAAGCTATACAGGCAAACTTAAGATGTAAAGCGTCATGGTGCATGGAACTCAATGCTCACACCTTTATAAAACTAAAATAGCCTGTAAGTCAGAGGTTTTCAACTTGTGGCTCAAGACCCCTTTGGGGGTTGCATATCAGATATTCTGCATATCAGATTTATATTACAACTTACAGCAATGGCAAAATTATAGTTATGAAATAATTTTATAGTTGGGGGTCACCACAACATGAAGAACTGTATTAAAGGGTCACAGCATTGGGAAGGTTGAGAACCACTGCTCTAAGTCTTAGTAAGGATGGTTAGACCCACAGGAATTTACTGTTTGTGAGTTACATATCAACCACAAATGCACACACTTGGTATTCTCCCTGAGCTGTCATAGAAAGATCAGCTAGTCCATGTGAGTGTTTCCTTTGCTGAATTCTGATTCAAGCCCTTCTGCTCGCATTGCAGAGGTCTGAGTACAGTAGGTTATAAATGAGCAAAGGTCTTGGCAATATGACACAGTAGCTTGAGTGCTGACCTTGAAGCCTGGTGACAAATGGTAGTCATGAAAGTGCCTACAGTGAAAGGTTCCTACAGGAGGCAAATGGATGGAAACGGGAAATGCAGGCAGAGCTCATCCGTAGCAAGCACTTGCATTACAGTTGTTACTGAAGTTAAGAAGACAAACTCCAGAGACTGGCTGCCTGGTTCTTTTTGGCTTTATGATCTTAAGCAAGTCACAGCCTCCTTGACTCAGTTTTGTCATCTGCAAAATGGAGATGATCATAGTTTCTCCTCCCAAGAACACTGTATGAATCAATCGTATTCATAACAATTAATGATGACTCCACAATTACTACGAGGATTGAATGAGAGAAAGGAAAGATCAGGCTTCACCCAATGCCTGGATACAGTGAGCAGTGGGATAGGGAGGAGGTGTTGGGGGAACAGCAGTGTTTGTTACATCAGCACTGTTAGTTTTGCAGAGGCCAACAACAGAAAGGAATGCGACATGTAGGATTTTGTCCTAAATTATGTCATTTGTTCTTCCTCCATGGAGGACTAAACTTTCTGCTTTATAAAAGCAGGTTCNGTTATCTGGCTTCTTTGGCCATCAAAATGTGACCAGAGAGTCATATGTGACCTCAGGAGTCAGCACAAGGTGACTCATGTTTTCTTTCTCAGCCTCAGCTACCATAGAGCATGTTGAGATGGAAATCTCCATCACTCTGGAGGACCAAACGACTGTGCTGATCACTTCCCTTTGGCTTACTTGCAGTTGACATGTAACACACACTGGAAAAAAACCTGATTTTATTCATGACCATCTGGAAGTATTCATTGCTCCAGCACAACCTGGCCTAGCATGGATGATTGCAAAAATGAGCAAGATGATACCTTAGCCGTAGGTAGTCAAGCAAAGAATGCAACTAGGCTAACACAGAGAATAACAAGCAAGGAAGCAGAAGAAATGTGAGGCAGCACAGAATGTGCTGAAACCACCATGGCATCCTGAAACCTCAAACAGGCAAGGGGCTTTACCCTTGTGTGCATCAGGAAGAGGCTTTGGTCAAACCTTCTGCTGCTGAGGAGCTCAAATCTTTACAATATGACACATTCTTTGCATGATGCCCTGTCAAGAGTCATGATAACTGGCTGGCTACGTCCTCAGCAGTNCCTTGTTTGTCAGAACATAAACCCACAGCTCCTGTGTTTGAAATCCTACAGACATGAGCTTATCTCTCTCACTATGCAGCGAGCAGAACCCCTATAAGCAAACGGTCTGTTTCCAGGGGATAAGGCTGTTCTGAAGCCTTTGTTCACACCTTCCCTCCAAGTTGTATGGATCCTTTCTCTATTCCATTTACCAAAGTACCAGTGGAAATGTCTAGACTTTCGGCAAAAATTGGAACTCTGATTAGTTAATGCACTCACTGGAAACCTGCAGACAGCATTTGAAAGTCTTAATACACTGGTGCCCATTACTATGGGGAAGATGACTGGAATTTGTTATGGTTTGAACATTTGTGAAGCCCCCAAAATTATATGTTGAGACCTAGCCTTAAGGCACTGGGATTATACCATCTGGGGCCTTTGGGAAGGAATTAGATCCATGAAGGCAGAAGCCACACAAACAGGATACAAACTGTTTTACAAACAGGAACTCCACAAGCCACTGTGCTTTTTCCATTGTGTGAGGCCACAGTGAGGAGGTGGCATCCATACATCAGGGAGCAGGCCCTGCACAGGTGCAGAATCTACCAGTGCTAGTAGAAATAGGAGGAGTAGACGTCTGCTCTGGAGATCCAGAAGATGCTTCAGTAGAACATCCCAGATGGAGAGTTCAGACTGGATGTGCAGACACTTAGAACAAGTCCTCAGTCCAGCCAAAGTGCTCGCCCCTGCCTCAAGATGCCACTTTGCAAACACAAGGCACGGCTCTGGTCACCTAGTGGAGATGCTCTGTTTCCTGTCCTCACCGGACCCTCTCACTGACCTGCACAGCTTGCCAGGATCATCTGTGCACTCATATTACAATTCACAAGTCAAAACTGCTACTCGTATATTTTCAAAGAGGAGGGGACCGGTTNGTACACTAAAACCTGCTGAAGTGTGTTATAATTTTCCCACTAAGCTGAGTCCAGAGCTGAGCTCGTTCTGAATGACTATGAGGATTTTGTTTTGGCTTGTGTTTTGTTAAGAAAAACATATTTTTTGTTTGGTTTTGTTTTTATTTTTTGATACTAGACCAGCAACGCTATCCATCATTGGCTGCAGAGTCTATATTTTTCAGCATGGAGTGTTACTGCTGACAAAACACTGTTTAATAAGTAAGATTCCTTCTCTTGTTCACAGAATGATCCATGTCACACACACTTCAGTTTTGACTCATACGGTGCGTCACAACAGGCTTTGTAAGGCTTATAATTACTGAAGCTATTTCTGTGTCTCTATGCATCCTCTCTGCATTAATAACCAGCTTCCCCTCCCCCTTTGTTATTGGGTACCCAACCAAATAGAACTGGTGTCAGCCAATCAGCATCTTGTATGATGACTCATTTTTAAGCAAAGGCTTAAAAACATTGGTCCTTAGCAACAGAAATTAAGCCTGCTGCTACACTGTTACTGAGGTAGGTCCAGGGAAACTCGGAAATAAGATGGGGACATATTATTTACCTGGTAAGATCTTTTCTATCACTGATAATTGTATTTGGGCACAAAATAATTACTGCCCCCAGCTTGACAGTGTGTAAGACTCATGGTTTTTAGTTAGTTCATGTGATCAGAACAGTAAGCAAAGGGCTGCTCCACTATTGGATCCATTTAACAGATCAAGCTATTGAGGCTCAAATGAAAGAGCCAGGCTCCATGTGATTTTGACTTTGCACAACCATCTTTAAAAATAAATAAATAAATTTCTCTCCACACATCCGCTCAGTCTGGAATTCTTCCCAGAATATATGGATAAAAGATGGTGGGATGCTTTCAAAGAATAATCCTGGGTTTCTTACAGCAGGATCATGTAGAGGTGGAGAGCTTGCTGAACGGCCTGTTAAACACACACTGTCAGATTCCGGGGTTGGCCGAGTCAAGTAGCAGTTTTAGAGCACCAGCAGGTGATCTTGCAGCCCACTGAAGTCTGAGCATACAAAAACAGGCCCATGACAAGCAGCATCAAGTTGAAAGGTCTGTTGTCCCAAGCAAGGAGAAGAGAACAAGCTGGATTTGGGAGTTTGGATGTCTGTGGCAATCCCACACTCAGCCACTCATTCCATAAATGTCCATTCAATCAATATTTAGATGATGCCATGAGACAATCACTGAGCCAGACATGTGTCTGGAGCCCTCAGTGCCTTGCACCTCTACAACACCATCAGCAGCTCTGGTGAGGTGCTGGCTGCAGCACCCAGAAGTTCTGAAGTCAGTGTCTTGTGAAGCCAGGCACATCAAATTTAATTCCAGACACAATCTGCTGCCAGCTGCAAAGATCTGCTTCTTCCTCCGGGAGATGCTTCTCAGTGAATTACATCGAGATCCTAAGCAAATGGTATATGGCAATAATCAACAGCTGGACAAGAAGCTAGGGGACTCAGGTTCAAATCCTGTCTCAGCCACTGTAATTGTTATGCCTATGTGATTGCAAGCCACCCACTGAGATCTGCTTCTGCAAGCGGGGAGTGGGCATGGAGGCATTCACCGTGAAACCACATGAGTGCCTCAACTCTTGAAGGGATTCCCTTCTCTACTGGTCTTTTCTGCCCTGTTCCACTCCTCTGCTCATCTTACTTTCCTTGGCCAGGCAGGGTGAGTTTTTCTACCTCCCTGATTATGGGTTGAAGGACAGCTTCATCTCTGCTCACAGTACAGGTTGGTAATTTTCATCCAAAATGTAGAAGACCAAAATGCTTCCAAATTCAAAGTCTTCTGAGAACCTACACAGAGCCACAAATGCGAAGTTCACTCCAGAGTTCATGGGGGATGAGGGTAAGGGGCAGAAGTGGTCACAGTCAGTCAAACTCCAGCTTTCTGAAAGTATTTTATAAACTTTGTTTCAGGCTATGTGCACGATATGAACACAAGCATCACTGACGTTGTTGTTTAGGCCTGGGTCTGATCTGGAAGTCCCTCATTATGTATATTCCAAAATCACCTGTATTCACAAGCATTTCATATAAGGGATGCTCAGTCTAGAACAGCCCACAGACACTGTGTACTTTCTTGGATTATACTATTTAAGTCCTTAACAAGTACTGTTGTATTTAATTGTCATAATTCTTTATGGTAGGGTTGTCATGTTTAGTCCCTTTATATAAATGAGGAAAATGAGTCACAAAGAAATTATGTAACTTACCCAAGAGCTCATAGCTGATTTTGTTATGGATTTGAGGCAGGCTGAATGTAGAAAGAGTGTCTTAGTGTCTGAACTTAAAAATAATGTCTTATGCCAGCTTCTTTTATGTCTGTCTCTCTGTCTCACTCTATATTTCAAAGTAGAACTAGATTGTCCCAGCCATGGGCAGAGCCTAGTGTCTCTCAGTACAGACAGAAGCAGACTGTGCTCACAGAGCTGAGATCCCTGGGATAACTGTGAATCCTACAAATGAACTCCTCATGACTCCTCATCATTCAGCCAATTCATTTCCTACAAGTTCTTTCCCATCCTTATCTGATTCCTCCATCATAAAATGAAGGTGTCTATCTTTTTATTACATTAACTTATATTTTCTAATTTCCTAGATCATGTAGTGAGAAATCCTGACCCTTAAGATGCTGTGCACATAATAAGCTCTGAGGCCCAATGAACAATGCTGTTTCTGCCAAGCTCCCTTTGGACATTCAACTTGAACTCATAAGTGCTTAAGGATCTCGGAAGTCCTTTGGTGATATTATGTGCTTACTCTTTTTTTTTATTTAAATTTTTGAGAATTTCATACAATACTGTCTTTACTTAATTATCATTCTCCCTCTCCCTCCTCTAACTGCTCCCAGTTTCCCCTTCTACTCCATCTCAAATATCACCTTCTTCTTTAATTATTATTATGTATATATGTATGTATAACACACAAAATCTACTGAGTACATTTAGTGTTGCCCTTATGTACATATGCTTTGGGCTGACCATTTGGGATTAGACAATCTAGCAGAGGGCTCCTCCCTGGAGATGACTGAGTCTCCCTCTCTAAGCAGCCATTGATNACCTATAGCTCTTCATTTAGGGTGGGGCCTTTTGAAATTTCTGCCATCCATGTTGGCATGTTGACAGGTGGTATCATTGTTTGGGTCTTGTTTAGGCAAATATGTTGTTGAGATTTCGTGGATGCAGCTTCACTGTCCTGTCTAAAAGGTCAGGCATCCTGGGTCTCTGGCTTTTATGATCTTTTTGTCAACACTTCCATGGTGTTACCTGAATCTTGGATGTAGGGATTGCATTGTAGATGTATCAGCTGGGCTTAAGCACCTGATAAATGCTTACTCTTAACTCAGTTTCCCAAACAGCTCTGCCCACAGAACAAGCTCTAGTACCCTTCTTCCAGAAACCGAACCTCCTATTTCAGAAACTGAAAGGCACTCAAGAAGGAAAGCTAGCGACATTCCACTGTATCCCTCAGATCCACTGACATCTCCAGGTCTCTCCTCTCCNTTCCCTTTCTGTTGGTAGCAGAAGAACTTCTCCTTGAGGCTCTGAAGCTCCTAGATCAGGGTCTCATCATTCCCTCCTTTGCAACCACCTTACATCATTCATTCCACTTTTCTTCCCTGTTTTCAACAGGTATCCCTACCTACTGCTCCATCAGGAACCATTTAAACATGGTCAAGTACCTCATCCTAAACAGAAATTCTCCGTGGCTCAGGCCTTCTACTTGCAGCAGTCTCCTCACTTCTGTTCTCTCTGGGACCAGTTTTGTAAGGGAAATCCACTCTGTAGTCCGTATCTTTCCCGTGTATTCATCCAACTTTTCCAAGCGACTTTCAGTTCAACACTTGCCACTTCCAAAGCCATTCCTGCTGGGGTCATCTATGGCCTCCGTGTCACTAAGTTCAAAGGGCAACCTGGTACTTCCTTTCCTCTCNGTAGTCTGAAGCACCAAGAATCAAGTCTTCCTTTTCAAAGCCTGCTCTTCCTATGGCTTAAAGAAAGTCACTCTGCTCCCCCAGCTTGTCCTACTCATGATGAGCGACCCCCAAGATTTGTGGTTTTCTATCTCACTGGACAGTGTTAGAATCTCTCACAGCTATTTCTTTCCATGCCCACAGCTCCAGTTCCAGTACCATCTCCAGTGAATACAAGCCTGCTATTGGGAATGCTAATGGGAACTGCCCATCAGCATTTATTCCTTGAGACCTCACATACACCTCCAATTCATAAGAGCCGGAGCATAACCTCCTGCCCCAATCTGATCTCTTGCCCATTTCCAAAGAAAGTGAGCCAGACACCCTTGCATCATGCACAGTGTCTTCTTTGCCTCATGCCCTCTTCATTCCCACTCTACACCCACCGACCACAGCACCAGCGTCTTACCTTGTTTGCTTCAAACAGAGCTCGAGTATGTCCAGCCCTCTCTGTTTCTTTTCCAGCTCTCAGTGAAGCCAGCATGAGTTATCAGCTGCTTGACTGTGATCTTATCCAGTTTCTTTCCACTCTGCTGCGTTCCACATCTTTCTCCAGACTCTGGCTTCAATTATCCTCCACTCTGAATGGTTGGGTTGCTTCCTAGTATTTTAGAATGAAAATAGAAATCCTCTAAGACCCTACCCCATTATGTGTTCTGGGTACAACTTGAGCTGTTTCCCAAGGGCACATATATTGGTATCTCTCATCCACAGGGTACCAGTGTGAGAGCAGGAAGGTCTTAAGAGGTGGGGCTTAGTGAGGGGGACTTAGGCAAATTTGAAGCATACCTTCAAAACAGATTGTGAAACTGCAAGACCCGATTGCTTTTTCTCTGGTAATTTGGTGTCTTAAACACACACACACACACACACACACACACGAAATCCTGTCAAGAAGATGTGATGTGCCTTGACACAGTACAGTCAGGAGGGCCCTCATGAGATCTAAGCTAGTGTTGGTGCCATATGCTTTAACTTAAGTAAAACTTTCTTATATGTGTAGGGATTTTTCTTTTTTTATTTATTCTTCTCTCGTATGTTACATTCCAACCACAGTTTCCCCTCCCTTCCCTCCTCCTCGTCCTCCCCACACCTCCCCTCTCCCCCTGATCCACTTCCTTCAGAAAAGGGCAGGCCTCCTGGGGATATCAACCAAACATGGCATATTCAAGTTATGATAAGACTAGGCTCATCTCCTCACATGGCAATCTAATAGGAAAAGAAGGGTCCCAAAAATAGGCAAAAGAGTCAGATACAACCACCCGCCACTGTCCTTTGTAAAATTGTCCTGCCTCTGGTATTCTACTACAGCAACAAAACACAGACAAATTACTTATCTAGTCCCTTCCTCCTCTCGGGCTTAACTCTACACACACAGCCTCATGCTTGTAAGACTGAGTGAATAGACACAAAACAGAGGAGGAGACGTTCACAGGAAGTTCTCACAACGAAGAATTACCCAGCCACAAGTCTATCAAGTCTAAAAAGCTCATATCAAAACTAAAAATCAGCTAATGACTGATTGAAAAATCTAGGCTTAGGCTGACAAAATGGCTCAACTGGTACAAGCAATTTTCCCACAAGCCTGACACCTGAGTTCAGTCCTTGGGACTCTGAGTAGAAGGAGAGGACTAACTCCAAAAATTGTCCTCTGAACTTCCTATGTGCACAGTAGCACTAGCACATGTGTATCTGTACACACACACACACACACACACACACACCATGGACACAAAAATAAACACACACCATATACACAATAATAATTTTTAAAATTAAAAATAAAATTCCAGACTTAGGCCAATCAATATTGCATATCATATCCATTACTTTTATTATTCTTTCAACAAAATATATGACAAGAGCAAATTAGGAATTAAGGATTTATTTTGTCGGCTGGTTGGTGCAATCGGTTCATTATGGTGGGAAAGTCATGATAGCGAGAATCTGAGGCAGCTGCTCACACTGGATCCATAATCAGGAAGAGAAAAAGATCAAAGGTGGTGCTCAGACCATTTTCTCCATCTTACTCAGTAAGATGGGTGGTGCTCCCCACATTTAGGGAGGGTCTTCCTACCCCAACTAATCTGATTTAGAAACTCCATCCCAGTCAGGTTTGATGGCATCTTCTCGGTGATCTTAGATCCTGTCATCTGACAATCAGGATTGACTCTCCCAGGCACCGACCTAGCCACTGGGATTGGTCCAGAAGTGAGTAGATGTCCTAAATTATCTCGAGGACTGCAAAGCTGTACCTCTCATTCCATAGTTGAAGGAATCTCTACCCCTTTCTTCCTTCTTCCCTTCCCTCCCATTGATTGGAAATAAGAAATAAAATGCTCTACCTACTACTGACAAGCACTTTCAAAAATCCAAGAATACCATACCCTAAGGATGGTAATACAGACAGGGAAAAACACAACCTATATAATAAGGATGATAATATAGACGGAGAAAACTGAAGCTGGTGGCATTGTTGAACTTCTGGATCAACTAAACCCTAGAGTCTCCATACTACTGCACTTATTACATTAAGTAAATAAATGCATCAGTGTATCAGCTAGTTCATGTTTATGTTACCTGAGATACATCGAATTGATCTATACAATTGTTTTCAGTTCTTAGTTAAATGGACTTATGATTCTAAGTATGGCCCAGACTAGGTCCAGGTATCTTCTGCAGAAGGGTAAATAATCTAGAAGGTGTTGGTAGGAGATGACAGGGTAGCCAACATTTTTAACACACTAATGAATCCTTCTTTTCCTGCTTCCTCTTGGGGCATTTACTCACGTTTTACTCATCTTTCCAGATCCATCGCTGATGCATTCAAGGTACAAGAGAGGGCAGATGATTTATTTCACTAAGTTGATGCCAGGTGTGCTTGTGACCCCACTGCCCCTGCCTTCTGNTTTTTCCTATGGGTTCAGCCCCACAGAGCTACTTCCTCCACTTCTGATGCACTGGATATTAGGAACCATCTAGCCCCATGCATCACCGCCCATCAAACCTCCTCTACAGGCCCAGGGATGGGAGCCAGGAGACAGCTGTGGCTGCCACCTGTTTTGACTATTAGGTGGTGTTTTTCTAGACTACCTTGACACATTTGTGCTGGAGTGGCATTTAAATGATATTAGTAATACCGATGGTTGTTGCATACTTGTGATAATAAAGTCAGAGCTCTGAAGGTCATTCATATCTCACTGAAGTGCAGCCCTCCNCTAATGCAGACACTATTGTAAGCCCTGTTTTCCGTGTGAGGTAATGGCCAAGGGAGGTGAAATAATTTGCCAAAGTCCACACAGCTGGTAAGTGAAGCTCCTATTTCCTGGATCATAGAAAATAAAGGTAGAAAATTAGGCCCTGNGATTTATTTTGTTTTAATTAAATCAGTCTTTTCTAAAAGTTTCAATGAAAAACAATGGATATGAAAAACAACCTGACCAAACAGCAGAAGTTAGTTAGCTGGGTTAGTCAGGCCCCTCTGCTTGTCTCATCCAGCCTGCAAGAATTACCAGTGCTGGATGGTTCTGGAACAGTTTTGCAAAAATGTGCAAAAAAATAAAAGCCCTTTTTCTTTTCAGGCCATCTCTCCCTCCCTTTTCTGCAAGGCAACTGTGTCTTGTCCTCAGCTTGGCTTCTGACTATGGATCCCTTCCTCCACTCCAGGCCTCTTCCCCGATTCCCAGAGAAGAGCAACTGCCCATTGCTAACTTCCACACGGCCCTTGCAGCACAATCACTGAGGACAGCTCAGCTGCCTGCACCTTGTGATGACAGAAGGAAAAAAAAACCCTGAAAAGCAGAGGCTTCCTGAATAGTCATTCTCCCACCCCTGTTGGGCAATTGTCCTTTCCTCTGTCTGAGTTGTCAGCTATAAATCTCGAGTTCTGCCTCATGCTGAAATGTCAGGGTGAACTTTTAGCTGNACAGTTAAATAAACTTACAAGGTCACTGGCAAGGACAGATGCTCACGAGGCTCTANTCTGGAACTTTCCAAGNGAAGACAGGCCCCCATGTTAATTTGGGGTCCTACCCTTGGTTCTGCTTAACTTTGCTTGTCCAAATCTCAGCACGCTTCTCTTAAAGAAACTCTAAGAAATCACCTTTCAAAGAGAGCTGTCAAGTGCATNACTTCTCCCAGACACTGGCTCTGTCTGCCAGTCCCACAAGGTCCTGCCTACTGCAAATCCAAGCCCATTTTACATCTCTTCATAGCACACCTCAACAGCATCACCCTAGTACAGTGAGTGACAAGCTCTTTCTAAAAGTGGACAGAACTTGAGCAATGGGTTAGGGAATCTCTATTAGGCTGGATCCAACTGTTCTCATGTCAGAGAAAGAAGCTATGCCATGGCTCAGGTAAATGACTACGAAAGTGCGGGCAACTGGAAGGGTCTTCGAATCAGCACCCAGTCCTTTATGATTTTGAACNTGCTAACTAAGGTCTCTCCTTCTAAGATAAGGTATAAATACAAAAATCTAACCGTGTTTTAGAGAGTTCTCCCCTCTCCCCTCCTACAATCTCCTCCTACAACTTTGATACTTTCTGTTGTAGTTTGAATGTGGTTGACCCCCAGAATCTCACAGGGAGTAACACTATTAAGAGGTGTGGTTTTGTTGGAGTCGATATGGCCTTGCTGGAGGAAGTGTGTCACTGTGGGGGTAGGGTTTCCTGTGCTCAGGGTANTGCCCAGTGTCTCAGTCAACTTCTTGTTCCCTGCAAGCCAAGATGTAGCCAGCACCATGTCTATCTGCACACCAGCCATGCTCCCCACCATGATGATAATGGACTGAACAAAGGTAAAACCTCTGAAACTGTAGGCCAGCCCCAATTAAATATTTTCTTTATAAGAGTTGCTGTGGTCATGGTATCTCTTCACAGCAATAGAAATCCTAAGACACAAGTTGGTACTAGAGACTTGGGTATTGCTGTGATGGGTCTGACCATGTTTTTCTTTGGAGTAACATGGATTTGGGGCGTATTGGTTAGGAAAGCAGNGGAAGGCTTTAAGCACTGCCTAATGGGCCATACTAGTAGGAGCATGGAAGACAGCGGTGCCGAATGTGATTTGATGAACTGTGGGGGTCAAGAGGTTTCAGAANAGAAGAGTTTTAGTATGCTGCCTAGAGGTCATTCTTGTGATATTTTGGTGAGGAAAGCTGCCTTTTGCCCTTGTCCAAAGAGTCTGCCTGAGGCTAAAGCGAAGAATTTTGGATTACTTCGGTTGACAGAGGAAATCTCAAAACAGCCTAGAATACACTCTGTCATATGGTTATTGGTGGTAATTCTAATGAAGATTTATAACGAAAAAGAGCAAGCTGAGAAGGGTAAATTACAAAATGTAANTTTTCAGGAGAAAAAGAGCACCAGGAAATGGACTGGAGCTAAATTCTGTGTTCAAGGAGATAAACAAATAAAGAAGTGGAATAAAGGGAGAGATGACCTCAGGGCAAGATNCCACCCAGCTAAGTCTTCTGACTTGTGAAAAAGAACTAAAGAAAAGTTCAGAGTTGTATATAGTGGTGCACACCTTTAATCCCAGCATTTGAAAGGCAGAGGCNAGGGGAATCTCTGAGTTTTAAGCCAGGCTTGTCTAGAGATCCAGCTTCAAGACAGCCAAACTTAGTCAGCAAAGGACAAAAAACTGGTGAAAATGTAATTGAACAAGGGGGCCAAGTTCCAGCCCCAGATAGCAGCAGAACTTGGCAGCTTTGGCCATGTGGTTCTGGGTTAAGGATAGAAGAAAGAGGATATGGAATAAGGCTGCTGAGGCCAGGCATGTGTCAGGGGTGTCCCTGAATTGAGGCCTAGTAGAGAGACCATTACTTGAAGCTGTGAAGTTGAAGTCTGGATGGCCTTGGAGAACCCAGGATGTTAGAGATGCAGGAGTCGTGGAGTACCTGCTAAAGAGAGCTGCTAACAGGNAGTGGAACCAGGCCAAGAGGAAGAAGTGTGTTACAGTCAACAAAGCTGAAAGGAGTTGGAGATCTGAAGAACATTTTGATATCAGATATGGAGATGTAGAGTTTGGAGTTTGCCCAGCTGGTTTTTGGTCTTCCATGGGTCCAGTATTTCCTCACTATGTTCTTTTCCATACATTTTGGAATGGTAATGTATATACTGTGCCATTATGTGTTGGAAGCATGTGATCTTTTTTTTATTTTGATTATATAGGGGATTACAGTTAAGAGATTGCATGAGTCTCAGAAGAGATTTTGAACTTTCAACTTTTAAATGTTGGTGAGACTGTTCTAGACTTTTGAAGTTGGACTAAATGCCTTTTGCATTATGATATTGTTACAAGCTTAGGGGGCCATAACATAGTGGAATGTAGTAGTCTGAATGTCATTGGCCCCCATAAGCTCATAAGGAGTGGCACTATTAGGAGGTGTGGCTTTGTTGGAGTGGGTATGGCCTTGCTGGAGAAAGTGTGTCACTGTGAGGGCAGGCTTTGAGATTTCCTATGCTCACAATACCCCTTACTGTCTCAGTCGACTTCCTGTTCCCTGAAAGTCAAAATGTAGCCAGCACCAAGTCTGCCTGCATGCTGCCATGCTCCCTGCCATGATGATAATGAACTGAACCTCTGAAACTNTAAGTGAGTCANCCCNATTAAATGTTCTCTTTATAAGNGTTGCCNTGGTCATGTAACTGAGATACTTTCTTTATNCACCCACTTTGAACATGCACTTTTGTCCCAGACTAGACACCTGGGACTCTATAGCTGCNCCATGTCCAAGNTGANANNTCAAGTTCTGCTGTTTGAGCATGAATAGGAATATAGCATAACTTTGTAACCTCAAGAAGCCTTCACTTGGTTACCACAGGTCTGCCTGGTAGGANTTATCTGGTTCAAGAGANAAANACCATGATTCAGTCTTAGGTCTATCACTGGAACCCTGAAGAAGAGGATTGTTGGACCATTTCTTCTCTCTTACGAAATTGTCATGATATTTATCATTTCCCAAGATTTGAGGCATTGATTTATTCCACATTATTTACTGGCCGTATAAATAATGTTGTTGCAATNTTGTTGGCATTTCATATTTATTAGTCAATAATACAGACTCTGCCCTTATNCATGTGATATTTGTGGAACCCAGTAGACAGAAAACGTAATGAGAATGGAGACAAAGTAGACAATAGGCATGGTAGACAAACAAATTATANATGAAGAAGTAAGGGCAATTAAATAGGGNTCAAAAGAGATCAGAAATATTGAGGCATTAGACTGGTGTTTAAAATTAAATATTTAGAAAGGGCTCAGTGAGAAACTGAGTCTTCACCCTCGTCTGCTTGTGTGAGANGATGGGGTCCAGAATGGCTGAAGTAAGGTGGGATGGGAGAGGATGGAGGAGACAGGAGAATGCTGATAATGGCAGATCTTTNACTAAGGAAACTGACCAGCTGTTGGACAGAGGTATCTATTACTTTTCTTTTCCTTTTTCATAAACTATGTCCCATCTTTCATGTTCCCCAGTTTTTCCATCCTTCTTCTATACTCAGCCTATATGTTTTAGGTAAGNCCCNTGAGATTTCATCNTGNAAGTCTGGAATACCTAGGTCTGGGGAGCCAGTGCCCTGGTCCTTGCNTCTTGCCTCAAAAGACGTTGGACCCTTGTTAATTCTAGAATTNGGTCCNTAGCTTTTTGCTGAACTTGGCTTGTCATGTTGATGGAGCAGCTGTTGTGACAGTGTGAAGCAGTAACTTGCGTAAGAATGAGGCCATCNCAGAGAAACCCAGAGTCTAGGAGNGGAGAAACAAGGATTCCTGGTGACATTATTTGAACAGCTGGATCCATCTCTACCTGAAGCTAGAATGCTTAGTCTTTTGGATTATGTGTTAGTAATTCTCCTTTTGATCTTGAATGACTCAGAGTTTCTCTTTCTGAATGGAGAAAATCCTGATGACAACACTAATGAATACATACTGGGCTCTCTTTTGCAGTGGTCTTAGTGTCTTTCCTATTCAACCAGAAGAGTAATTACTGGGAAGTGAGAGGCCAGGGAGTCCATGTGAGTTACAGGGTAAGATTTAAGAGAATTTTGGACCATAATCCTGTTGTCCAGTTTTCATACCATGACCACCTCATCTGTTCCATTTCATCTCAGTCCATGAAAACNTTTATAGGCAAATATGGAAATATTGAGATTAGAGGTTAAATTTCAGGAATCTAGTAACTCTTGGATCTAAGCCCTTCTTCCTTCTGGTAGCCTCTCTTGCCAGTTTCTAGCCCTGCTCCCCTAACATTCTGAGGCACTGGGGACTTGCTTTCCTTTGCCTGTATTTCAACTTCTCAGTGCCAATGTGAGGTTGATTACATTGTTAGCCCAATTTCTTAATCCCTTCTCCCCTGATACTCACTGTGGCCTCTTTGTGAATGGAGCATATTTTATTTCCCTTGACCTGGGCTTCAGCCATGTGGCTTACCCTGACCAATGGATGTTGTGGAAATGTCACTGTGCTAATCTTAAACTTTGGCTTCAAGTGGCCTTGCACATCTCAACTTGTAGTCTTGTGTCTTAGAAGACTATGTCCCAGTTGCCCTGTGGGTCTCAGGAGGAAGTAGACAGCTAACCGTAGCCTTATGCTAAACTACTCCAATAGAATTACGGCTCTCCATCTACTCACCCTCCTCATCTACNCTAGATGAACAAACTGCACTGAATCCAGCAACAGTAAACGGTNTGTATCTCAAGATTCAGAAATTTGGTTCATTTGTTATATAGCAGTTGCTAACTAATACTGACTTTGCAGTTCCTGCTATGCACGGCAACCCTTGGAGTAAGATATTTAGACTCGTGTATCTGAGAAAAAAGACCTCTACTTTCTTGATTGTAGAATTTNCAGAAAAAACAAAGGGTGCCTAGTTTAACCAGAATCTCAAGTAAAAACTGAATATTTTGGTATAACATGCCCCAGGCATTAGATCCAAACATTTGTCCACAAATAAAATTTATCCAGACCATCTGCAATCTGTTTGCTAAATATGGTGATTCTATTCCTTCGGTACTCATTCTGACTAACTTCAGAGAAATAGGACAACCTATCACTCTTCACTTAAAGCTTTGGATCTGCTCTTCTATCACTGCATGGAAGAGCTATTTTCAGTGAAAGCCTAGGCCACTTGTTGGGACACAGAGACTCCCGTTTCTGTATTTTCTCCAAATTCGTAGGCATGGAGGTAAAGAATAGAAGCCATGTGGAGTTGTTTATATTGCATATTCAGTTAAGCAATTCCATTCATTCCATTTTGCACTAGATTATGAAAATATTTCTATCCTCAATACATTGGGGGTGAAACAGTTGAATACCAATGGCCATGACTTAAGATTGCGAATGGCTGCTTATCATTGCTCAGCTCGTAGGACTGCCTTTCTTGTTGTTAAGTTCATTAAAGCCTTCAACTCCAGAATCAAACTCCTGTCTAAGACGTTTTCATTTTCACTTTTGATAAATAGGTATAAATCATTTTTCTTTAATGTTATTCCAAATTATATTATGTTACAATGGTGTTTTTCTGAAGCCTCAAAAACTTTTGAAGCTTTTCTTACCTCCCCATGGGCTTGCTAACAGCCACAACAATGCTCTCTTGGGCATACATGATCCTGCTTCATCGAAGACTCAAGGAACTTTCTA
>LZPO01008455.1:25996-45270 GCA_001675575.1 Neotoma lepida | reverse complement strand
CTTGAAGTGTCTGAGGGCCCCCAGGCAGTGGGATCAGGATCCGTCCCTGGCGCAGGGGCTGACTTTTTGGAGCCCGGTGCCTGTGGTGGGACACCTGGCACAGTCTTGGNGCAGGGAGGAGGGTCTTGTCCTGCCTTGGCTGAGAGTGCCAGACTCCGGGGACTCACCATGGGAGACCTTGTTTTGGAGGAGGTGGGAGTCGGGGTGAGTTGAAGCGGGGAACTGGCGGGGCCGGAGGAGGGAAGAGGAGGATCTGAGTTTGGTATGTAAAAGGAGTGGAAGATCTTTTTAATAATAAAAACAAAAAACAAACACACAAAAAAAATCCAATATGTCATTTTGCCTTTAGTCTGTTGAAAGGATGATGTAAACAAGAGCCATGTTGATTGTCCTGAAACGTCTCTTGAGTTGTCTTTAAAAACTTGGTGTGTGATGTGGTGTGTGTTCCTGGTGGGGCAGGAAGTTAACAACTGGATATCACTACTTCAGACCAGTCTCAAACTTGAGATCCTCCTGCCTCAACCCTTCTAGTGCCAGAATTATAANTATGTCCCACCATACCTGGCCAGCACTGGTGTTTCTGCTGNGGCTTGTTTTATGTGTTCCCATGGCCTTGGAAATCAAATCCAGATCTTGTGCCTGCAGGAAAAGGACTCTACCCATGAGCAACCTCTTCAAACCCACTATGGCTTTTTAAAGAGGAGTGTTCTGATGGAAGTGTTAAAGAGTAAGACTAAAATGAACAAAGATTATGCAAGATGTTATATAGGCCTAGAATATAGTATGTGGTTGAGAAAATGACTCCGCTTTGAATAAAGGAGATGAAGGATAATTCAGAGTATGGANCTAAGATGCAAAGAGCAAACCAAGAGAGAAAGCGTGAGGAACCTTTCCCAAAGTGTAGGAAGAGCCTTGGCCAAACTTACAAATGACTGCCTATAGCAGCTGTATATTTATTTCACACCCCCCATACGGATGAACTTATGCATAGGAGGTGTTCTACACCTGCCACATCATGTGCTGGATGTGAGCGAAACAGATCACTTGCTCCTTAGACACAGGTTAAAATGATACTCGAGTGACTATAACTAATGACATAATGAGATGAAACCTGGCGGTCTAGGAAAGGTGGATCTCATTTCACATAAGGATGAGCAGGAGTTATTACATCCAGATGGAAGATTATGGAAGAATGTGTTTTCCACAGTCTGATTCTGTTCTCAAACTTGCAGTGTGACCTAGACACCCACCTTAACCTGCTTTGTGCTGCTTTAACATAATGACTTAGGCCGAATNATTAATATCGAATAGAAATGTGTAATGATCCCACTTCCATAATAATGTCATTAAACCATTCTTGGGGGCAAGTCTTTTCTAGTTTGAATATCTCTTAAAGGTCTTGCCTCTTAATTCAGTNAAAGATCAAATTTCACCATGAGTTTGGTAGAGGACAAACTTCAAACCACAACACTGCTCTGCCAAACACGATGCTGGATGACTTCTGAGCCTATGTCATTTCTACTTGACACTGCTTCTGCCTTGCTATCTTGGGATATATATTCTTGGAGTTGAGCCACCATCCTATGAGGAAATCCAAGGAGGTCCCTGTTGAAATCACCAACCATGTGAGTAAGCAGGAAGTGAATGTCCCAATCTCAGAAGACCCATCCCAGCTGACACCGTGGAGAAGAAATGAACTCTCCCTGTCGAACCCTGGCAACATTACAGGCCTGTGATCAAAACAGTGCCTGCTGGTTCTTAAGCTATTATGTTAGAAGGTCCATTTATCACATAGCAATGGATGAATAAAATGCTTAGCAAATGATGGTACTCCTAAAGGCATTCTGATTCCAGAACCCATACCAACAGCTGGTAAGGAATGCCTCATTGCTCAGGTCCCTACCTGGAACTAATACATCCCCAAATGTAACTATTGCCTACAAATGACTCCCAGCTCTGAGGCTGAAGAGAACCCTCTGGCTGAAGGTCATGATCTTTTCAAGGATAGCCTGCACCTAATGCCCAGTTGATACATTGATAGAAAAGCTGGAAGTCTTACTCCAACTTGGACCAACTGTAAAGGACTAACCAGGCCTCAGTGCCTGCTGTAGGGTCAATTAAGGCCCAGCTGCTATTGCACATGAGTCTAACTTCTCTCTCTTCCCAGTCTGCTTCTTTCACTTCCTCTGCAGATCCTGAGAGAACCAGNCCAAAACCCTTACACACAAATCTCCACTGTGGAGTCTTCTGTAGGAGGCCCCTCTGCAGTGCTGCTCTTGACTGTGATGAAAAAGAGAGTGGAATGAGGTGCTTACAAAGGTGGCCAATTGCAGGTGCTCGGTGGCGGCAGTTCACAGGAAGGGTCAAGGGAACTGAATGTACGTAAACAACTNGTGCTGAATGTCGACTGCGTGTTGGGAATTCAAAGCTAAAAGACTACATCNGTCTAGAAAAGTTTACCACCTAATAACAGAAACATAAACATCAAGACAGAGTAATAAATATTAACACAAGGAAGGAGTATATCAGGTTCATGGGACCCTAGAGAGCCAACATTCTGAGCTTGATAATATAGACGTGAACTTCACGTAGGAATCAGTAAATATGGCTGAAGACACAAGACCATGGGAAACAGAAAGCTGGAAAGCTGATGGGCAAGGGGAACGTATTTTACTTTATAGGAAAATAAAGTGTTGCTAACCAGTTTCAAGAAATGGATGATCAGGAGATGACTTGATGGATAAGATTACTTGCTCAGCAAGCATGAAAACCTAAGTTCAAACCACCGCCACCCCCACAAAGAACTGGGCATGGTACAAGAGTCGTAACCCCAGCTTTTAGTGAGGTTGATGGAGACAGGCAGATCCCATGGGTTCACTGAGTGGGCAGCCTAGTAGAAAAGGTGAGCTTCTGTTTCAGAGGGAAAGCACCTCGAGGTAATAAGTGGAGAGCAACAAAGGAAGACATCTGGTGTTCCAGCCTCTGTCTGTCTGTACATAGGTACATGTACCTGAATACTCACGGGTGTACACATACACACACAGAGGAAGAAATGGACCATTTANGTCAAATCTGTGTTTTAGAAGGATCACTACACCCACATCTTTACATATAGTGTAAAAGTACATGACTGGAGACAGGGAACGTGTCCAGGGTNGCTACTGCAATGATCCATGTGGAAATTACGACATTTGTCATAATCATTTAATGATTCCAAACAAAAAGAAATGGGGATTCTGTGTCTCTAGCCCTATTACTTGCAAACAAAACAAACAAACACACACAAAAAACAAAAACAAACAAACAAAAAACCTACAAGCCATCCACTCTGGGCTCTTTACATCAGATGTGGCTCTCTGTACTGAGTGAATTGAGCAACTACTTGATTAATCTCATCTTCTAGGCAGAGGCTGAGACAGCAGAAAAAAACACTTTGCCAGTTTCATAAGAATGAATTAGTTCCTCTCCCCCTAACACCCTGGAGAAAGCACCAGTTCCTCAAAATGAGGACCCATGCTAATTAGACACTTTCTGTGACACCACAGCACCCAGGCAAGTGTTGAAATACTCTAGGTGACCTCAGTGAATGACTGCTTTATTCAAAAGTGCCATGGCCAGTTCAAGAACTTTGTTCAAAGATGAGAACATTGGTAATCACAGCCTACTATCAAGAACAGTTAGTATGAAACTCGAGGAATGGTTTAGTGGTTAAGAGCATTGCTGCTCTTACAGAGGAAGCAGGTTCAAATCCCACCACCCATATGGAGGCTCATGGCCATCTGTAACTCCTGTTCCAGAGGATCCTATGCCTCCATGGGCACCAGGCGTGCGTGCGGTACACATATATACATGTAAACCACCACTTATATGAAGACATATATTCTTATTCTCTTACTCTCTTCATACATTTCANATACATGAAGACAGCCACTTATACACATAAGACCAAAAAACATGTTAAAAGAACATTTAGTGTAGCCTGAGCCAGAATTTGTTTGTCATTTGCCATTTGCGTTTGTTTTGACACTTATCAGCCTCTATGTCTGAGAGTCACAGGAGAGAATGAATGGTTGAATAAATCAGTACAGAGAGAACTCTCCTGGTGGTTGCTCTCCTATTGANTNGGAAGGGAATAATCCCAACACCAGGGCATTGTCACTGTCCCTTGGGATTCAACTTCCTTAAGATTAGAAGGTAGGAAATAGGCACTAGGAGAAGTTTGTGTTTTAGAAGCTACACATTATACATATATAACCAGAATTTCAACCCATTTGAAACTTTAAATTCTTAAATTAAATTACATATGAACATGTCTTTAAAAATCACATAATCAAACAGATTACGATTTTAAAATGTCCCTCTTCTATCTAGTCTGCCTTTTATAGTTTTAGTTTCCTTCGCAAAGCAGTCAATCATTATTTCTAGTTTCTTGATATCTTTGCCATTATATCCTACATTTATGTGAAAGAATGCATATAAATATGTATTTCATATATGACAGCATAATTCTCTATNGAAAACATGATGCATCTCACTTTTTAAAACTTAATGTGTTGTCGACTTTTTTGGTGTTAACACATGTAGATCATTTAAAAAGCTCCCTCCTGATGAATGCTGAGGTTGTGTCCAATATTTCGTCACTTAAATAATTCGGCAGTGAATACCCTTGTGTGCAAATGTGTTTATTTATCAAGCACATAAGTTTATATGGAAAGTGTAAAATGACTGCATAAAAAGATACATGCTTTGAAACTTTTTGAAATATGCTGACAGGATACTGTTGTAATTTTTCTCTTGACACCCTCCTTCCTCAGTCATGTGTAGNTTCCCACTATAAACATTTGTGTCACTCTATCTGGGAGCTTTCCCTAACTGTAAAAATGTGATCTGGCCATCTACAGGGCAGATCAGAAGTGTTGCGGGGTGGGCGTACCCAAGAACAGCCCTCACTCACTGACAAGTGTAAGTGATGAATACTTGTCTTTTGGTCGGAGACTATTCTGTTCCATCTCTTGAAGGTGTCCAGTGGTGTTGAGCCTCATATTATCATAAGGAAAGTGTCCCATTAGAACACCATCTTATATCCTTCTCTTGCTCCAGTGTCTCATTAAAACACCTTTCTGTATCCTTCTCTTCCTCCTTCTCCCTCTTCTGTATTCCTAACCAGGATTCCTTGGGCTCACCTCTCCAATAAACTATTTTTCTTCCTGAACTTTCAAGATTGATTCTTTCTTCCTTGTCTTTCAAGATTTGTATGTTGAAAACCCAATTCCCAGTACAGTATCGGAGGCTAAGACCTAACAGGAGATGCACAGGTCAGGGGAGTTTCGTCCTGGGGCTCCATCACCTCTTACCCTACCACCCTGTGCCATGCAAAGAAACAGCTGGAAGGCCATTGCAGGTGCTGGCACTTTGATTTTAGATTTCTCAGCCTCTGGAATTGAGGAAGAAGAACTAAGAGACCATAACAATGTGTATATCCTGCAACAATGCCTGTCGCCCTATTTTATCCTCACTCTAACTCACTGACCTTGTTCACCCATCCATTCACGTTTTTACTNATTCTGTCAATACCTGATAAGCACACCTGGGCCAGATACCTCTCTGGCTTCTGGATTAGATCTGATAGATCCTGCACTCCATCCATCTTTAAGTTGATGCCTCTCATTTTTTAATTTCTATAGCCAATTGCCCAAGGCCTGGTATTTNCTAAAGAAAGGAGGTTTATTTAACTTGGTTTTAGAGGTTGAAATTCAACATCAGGTGGCACCATCCTCTCACCTGTTTGAAGAGCCTTCTGAATCAGTCATAACATGGCAGATGTCACAAGGTGTAGTCATGTGTTGGGGTGGGGTCATACATGAGCCAGGAAACAAGAGAGAGAAAGTGAGCCTGGAAAATGCTTTATAATCACTTACTGTCCAGTAAGCAAGTCCCTTGAAACCAAAACTATTCTTGCAAATTAGGTATCAAGCTTTTATAAGTGTGGTAATCTAATGCTCACACCCACTAAGCCTACTTCTCAATAGCAGTGGGAATCAAGCCTCCAGAACGTGAGCCCTTGAGGGACAAACCTTACCATTGCAACATTAAATTTTCCTTTAAGGAAAAAAAAAACCTCCAATACTATTACATAGTCAGAGGGAAGGCATGGGGGATGCATTGTCGTAGCTAGAGCAACTCATGGATAAGCAGTTTGCTATCAACAGCAGCAATGCCGATTATCAAATCCATCTCAAGCTTGCTAAGGGAGGGTGGGGGTGCTGAAGAGCACAGAGCTGTCAGGACTTTGGAATAGGTCAGGAGGACCTGGGGCAGAAGATAATCTTTGGAGATTTTACGTTTTGATCTAGGATAGAGTCTGGTCCAAGACAGAAAGCAATTGCGTACCAAGTGATTTTGTCATAAGGCTACAAATGTCCTGCTGTTGTGATTTATGGACATGTTTTTGTTTTGCAGATGGCCTGTTTTCGTAGTAAAGAGTTTTATTCCTGGAGCACTCATTAATGGAGGTGTTATTGCTATAAAACAGAAAGAAAATCATTTCTACCCTGGCTAAACCACTCAGCCTCCTTTGTTTCTAAACCAGGGCAGCACAGCCTTGATGGAAGGAAGTCTCTATTCTTTAACTATCAACTACAGCTGCTCCCTTGATACCCCTTGCTGTTTGAAATGCCCCCTCTCTCCTCATCTCATCCTCTTAGACTTTCTTCCTTGTTTTAAGCATAGGATCCTGTTTTCTTTTAGGAAGAAAAACAAACCCTGAGTAATCAGAAGATGAGGTCCTCCATCCACACACCTTTCTCATCAGCCACTGTCCCTGTCTTCTTTTCTCTGCTCGTTCCCAACTCTGGCAGTTCTTGTCTCCTGTTCTCCTTGTATCCTGTGTTTCTCAGGACTTCCCTGCATTTCTCTGACACTATCAGAGAAATATCCCCAAACTCAATCAGTATTTTAGTTAAAAGGCTTTCATTGGTACTCTCTATAGGTGGTTCCTTATTTCTTTAATAATCTCTCAGTTGACAAAACTAAAGTATCATCACTGTCTCTGCATTATTTCCCAACTGCCTGCATGTTCTTCCATTCAACATAGCATAGATATCTTCTCCTTTTCCACATTCTCCATTCTAATAAACCTCCACCTTATTCAAAATCTCTTATCAGCACTCTCAGAGGTAAATGTACTATTGATTGGGAACTTGTTAGACATGAACTAATTGATCCCATCCAAGATCTGCGGAGGTGAAGTCCAGACATTTGTCCTTTATCAAGTATCTCGGGTAATTCTGATACACACTTTAATCGAAGTTCCCTATTGCTAACTTTCCCTTTCTCCCCCCTCTTTGTGTGTGTGTGTGTGTGTGTGTGTGTGTGTGTGTGTGTGTGTGTGTGTGTGTGTTACACATGCGTGCCTGGATGTGCACACACATGTAGGTGCATACAGAGGCCAGAGCAGGATGCAAAGTGTCTTCTTCTGTCACCCTCTGCCTTGTTGTCTTGTGACAGGGTCACTCACTAACCAGAAGTTCACTGTGGGCTAGTCTGACTGCCCAGCAAGCTCTCAGGATCTACCTGTGTCCACCCTCCAATGCTGGCGTTCAGGCACATGCAACCATGCCTGGCTTCTTACATAGGTGCTGTGGATTCAAGTCCTCACCTTGCAGAACAAGCATGCACACTGAGCCGTATTCCCGAGTCTCTCTTCTTTTCTCTACTCTTTCTTCTATTTTCCTTTCCTCTACATTTTAAGCTGTTTTCCATTGTAACTGCCTTCCAACCATTCATAAATATGTTTGTTCCTTTGTTCTAGTCTCACATTGTCTGTTCTGTCCACATGATTTCATCTGTTCAGATCACTTCAGTTACAACTTGTATTAGCCCAAATTCTGTTGTTTATAAATGACTGAAGACATAAAGTTAAGCAAGACTGAGCAAAATTAAAGAAAAGACAGATGTTTTTAACCACTGTAACATGCCCGCCTTGATCTAAGGTCTTAAATAAGATCACCAGGACCTGACTACATTCTCTTTNCCTCCCATCTCTGTTTCCACTTGAGTTGGCACTGCTTTTAGTCCAGGTCCCTTTAGATGGTACCTGGAAGCCTCTAAAATACCAGCTCCCACTCCTGGGCTCTCCTAAAGCCACCATTGATGACAGTATAGAAATGATGGCTTCCTTAAACTGGAGTCACACCACTATGTCTGCAGGTAGGCATGAGGAAAACTTTACTCACTGTGTGACAAGTATTGTTCTTGGTTCCCAAATACAATGGGGAACAAATAAGTCCTCAGTCTCGTGGAGCTGATATTCCAGAGGGAGATATAGAAAATAAACAAAAGAAATAGGTAAAAATAAGCTGTTGAATACTAGCATAGAAGGATAGTGCAATAAAGAGGGACAAGACTACTAAAGGGAGAGCAGAGATTGCTTCTCCAAGTGCTTTGAGATGATGCTAACAGCAGGTTAATGGACTCTTAGTAGGCAAAGCTAATAGGAATCCACTACAATTCCAAGCTCTACTTCTTAAACTGTTATATCCAGTTGTCTAGTGGACACCATTTTTGATATGGAAATGGAAATGTCTCAAACTGTAATTAGCACCTTCATTCCTTCAGTTTGCTTTGTATTTCTTTTCTTAAAAAATGATTTATATATATATATATATATATATATTAGGAGTCAGCATCTTTACTCTAGTCTCTCATCTTGAAGATTATAAATATAAATAGTAGAATGGAAATTACAAAAAATAAAACATCAGGAATACAAATGTTACAAATGTTGAAGATCATTGGAAAAGGGTGGGCAGCATAGAGAGAGGTCTTCCTAATAAGTCTTCTCCAAGGAAGCATTCTGGGTAAAATCCCACCACCTTCACCCATTTCTTCCAGATTCCACCTGGTAGGCATATATACAGGCAAAGGTAATTGTCCTAGCTAATGCCACTTACCAAATACTGCTAATTTTACCTTTTAAATATGCCTGGGATACTCGCAGTGGCTCACATAGCTGTGGCCACTTCTCTAGTCCACGCCTCACCATCATTCTTTGTTTTCTGTTGTTTTTCCAAACCTTTTATCTGGACTCTATCCAGCCTTCTTTCTTCTGGCTTTGCCATCTCTTTGAATACTCTCCAGGTTATTTCTAAAAAGATCTTTGATTTCTAGATGTCCTGAACAAAGACTGGAGATAGCTTGTCAGATCTCTAAAGAGAAGCCACTCAGCCAGGTTATGTTTTCTCTAACTTCAGCTGCTCNAGCACAAGTGTGAAGTTGACAGAACTTGAGTGGGGTTCATTTTGACAACTTTGGCGGGGAGGGGAAAGGACAAAGTAGATCTATATAGGAGCTGGATTAAACGAGCGAGTCCTGCAATTTAAGTTGATAAACTGGCAACTGAGGCCACAAGGAGATAAGGAACAGGGAGGCAGAGTAGAAGCAAAGAATGGGGACCTCAGTAATGATACGGGAAGATCGGAGATGGTAAAATTACCGTATGATAGAACATAGGAAGGTGGATGATTTAATTGGCAGTTTAGGCAGCAATGCAGCTAAAAGTCTAGAGAATNGAGATTCAAAGCTGAGGTAGGGTGGAGGAACAGAAATTTAAATGCAAGGAGATGAAGNATTTGAGAAGATGCCTGGCCACATGACTGTGTAGATGGATACCAGTATAATCAAGAATGTTAATAAAAGCATTGATGAGAGGAAAAGCAGCGTCCAGATGAGAAGTGCTCAATGAAGGAGGGTTCTGACAGAAAAGAACTCAGATAAGAGCATCTATGGGAGGAAGGTGGTCTGTCCCAACAGTTTGCAATCAGAGGAGTTGGCATTAGAGTTGTAGAGGGATCAAAGCTCATTTGAAAATAGTCAAAGAAAATGATGGAGACACCCATCTGTCCTCTCCAGACCTTATGTACGTGAGATACAAAAGAAAAAAAAAACACCCCCCCAAGATGGATAAAATCAGTAAGCAAATGGGTTTCAGAGCAAAACAGGGAAGTAAGGGTAGATGAAGAAGTGGGGGATTTTGCTGATGATGTGCTATGAGTTCCAGAGAGCACAGTGAGGAGGGCTGGGGGAAGGGTGCAGATGAGGACAGAGTAAGAGATATGCAGGATAATATCAAGGGTCTCCAGGGTGAAATGCAAAGAGCAATTAAGTGATGTGAAGTTCATCTGTGCAAAGGCAATGAGTGACAGTTCTGACTGCAGCCTCCCTTTTGAGTTAGCCCTAAAGGCAGCTTTCAGTGGGGACAGGGGAAGTGCTGGAAGACAGCACAGTCTTGCTAGGACACAGGAGGAGCTCAGGAGTCTTCTGGAGAACACAGAGCAATGTGTACCACACTCACAGTGAACCGCAGCCTTCCCAGGGACTGTTTCCGTTTTAAGGGAGGTCCTCTTCCTGAAGTAGACAGAGGGGAGAAATTTGGAGCCACTGAATCCTGCTTCCTGTAGCCCCCATTTATGTGTCTACCCAATTTTTNTGCCCTTGTCTTCACTCCAGCCATCTCATCACCTAGCAGGGGTGTCCAACCCTTGGTCCACAGGATGTGAGAACATATATACATTTATTTTGCATGGCATTGCAACATCTAATCATTTACAAAGTTCATGTTCAAGAACCATGCACACAAAAAAGTCCCATAGTGTTTTAAGTATATTTATGGATATTGTACTGAGCTATATATTCACAACAATCCTGGACCAAGTTAGCCTGCGTGCTATAGAATAAACTCCTTGAAAGCATTAACAATACAACAAAAATTAAGGTGAAACTAATAATCNCCAAATTGTCAAAATCAGTGCAATGATGATCCCTTTATTTAATGCCATAGCCTCTAAATTATACTAGTACATGTAACAAAGGCTTAATATGGTAATTTATGATTTTAATTGAATTTGATAGCTTTAAATTCTTTGAGACAACTATCAAGGTTGAATATTTAAATTTAGTGTCCTTGTCAGGGTAGTGTAAAGGATGGAAGATTTGGTAACAGATGGTACTCCCAAAGCCTTGCAATCATATGTGTTAGCTGGATTATTTCACAAGGCTTAAATAAATTTGAAGACATTGAAATCAATTCAAACAGGTCACCTTGGCCTTGACCCAACTTTCCTACCAACTACAGGTAACCAGGAAACTTTATGTACAGATGGCACATTGCAATGGATTCCATTAAGAGACTTTAGAGGTTAACAATTTGTGTTAAATGTGTACAAATATCCTCATAGCAAAACATTACTCTGTTAGCATTTTTTGTGCTACCTCTACAAGTGGGTATTGATATATCCTAATTTGACAAGTAAGAAGATTCCAGAGCCAAGATAATATGTTGAAAGCCCACAGCCANTAGTTCTGTTGGAATTTCTTTCTGGTATCTTCCGCGTTTATTTTGAGGTGAGGTTATGCTGAACTCAACTCTTGGTCCTCCTGCCTCTGGTTCGTGAGTTCTTGAATTATCATCATGGATCACCACAACAGCCTCAGTCTGTCTCAATACGAGATAGATTGCAAAGCCAGAAAGGACACCTGACATGNCGGAGACCAGAGAACCACACAGTCATGCCTGGAGGCTTATCCCNACCTCGCTGAGACTTACTTTGGGGACCTTGTTTTTCTTTTACTAACATAGCACTTTACTCTCTGTCCTTGAATTATCTTGAAGCTTGACCTATTTCTCAAAAGTCTGTTTTAATAATTCTTTTTATTTTAGTGTGGCCTCGTTTCTGAGTGCAGAAGTCAAAAAGAAAGACTTTTCCCAACAGTTACCTCCCTGTTTTTCATAAAGAGCTGTGTTAGTGAACATGAAATACCCATTTCTTCTTCCTTGTCCTCTTGTCCAGTTGGGGTCACTGTACCCAGTTATTACGTGTGTTAATTCTTTATCAGATCTCCCTCTCTCCATGTCCATGAAATATGAAATCAATAGAAAGTTGGACTTTATGCTGTTTCCAACTCAGGTTCCTTCNAGTTAACATTTCAACAATCCACAAGCATTCTGGTTTTTACAATTAGAAGGCNGAGTAACAGGTTTCCTTTCTGCATTTACACACACACAGTGTGATTTGGTTAATCCTCCTCTTGCCACCTTCCTCAATCTCCACTCCCTCTCCACCTGCACCTTAAAAACTGCAGTGTTTCTCTCCCCACTGCCACGTCACATGTGTTCTGTTGTCCTCTCCACTGCCCCTCCTGAAGTGTCTTTTGTCCCTCTTGTGGTCCCTTTCTAGTTTCATGATCTTTACCCACATTTGCTCCCATGTAACTGCATATATATGTGTATGTAACTGTATATAAATATATAAATATATATATATGCATTAGAAGCACCAGCTGCATTTGAGGAAGAATATATGGTTATTTGTCTTTCTGAGTCTGGGTTAGTTCACTTAATGTATTTTTCAACTTGATCCATTTTTCTGCAAATTTCAGTTCCACATTTTATTACAGCTGAATAAAATTCCATGTGCACATGTCCCACCATATTTTCATTACCCANTTTTCAACTGATGTACATCTAGGTTGGTTCCACTTCTTTGCTATTGTGAATAGGACAGCAATATACATGAATATTTAAATACTTCTGTACTAGGATACATTCTCCTTTGGGTATATACCCAGTGATGGTATAGTTGGTCATGTGATAGTTCTATTTTTAGTNTTTTGAGCAGCTTCCACCCTTACTTCCTTATTGGCTGCACCAGTTTAATTACTTGCGCTAACAATGAAAAATACTTTCTCCTTCCCTACAGCTTGCCAATATTTGGAAATTTCCCCTTAATCATAACCATTCCGACTGGAGTGAGATGGAATATCAAAGTATTCTTACTTTGCTAAATTATGGTTAAAGACGTTAAATGCTTTTTAAAACATTTACTTTAAAAATATTTATTGTCATTGTGTTTCTTCTTTTGCGAAGTCTCAAAAATGCTCTGCCTTNGACATTGGCTTTGAAATGATCTTCCCTGGCTGCAGATATGGCCTTCTACTGTTCCTGTCTCACCAACCCAAGCAACACAAAGTAAGAATTGTTTAAAATGTTGGGCCTCCATTTTCCTAGTCTCTTCCTTGAGGCCAGGTGCATAGGCTTCAGCATAAGAAGGGAAGACAGTTGTGGGTTTCAGAATTTGAAATCAGTGTTTCCAGTACTCAGGAGTAAAATAAAAAGGAGCATGCCTTTGCCTTTGTCTTCAGGGGCTATAAATTTGTTGAATTCCTCTAGTTCAGTGATTCTCAACCTTCCTGATGCTGTGACCTCTTAATATAGTTCCTCATGTTGTGGTGACCCCAACCATGAGATTATTTTCATTGCTACTTCATAACCTTAACTTGCTACTGTTATGAATCATAATGTAAACATCTGAAATGCAGGATATCTGATATGCAACCTCTGTGAAAGGATCATTTGACTCCCAAAGGGGTCAAGACCCAGGGGTTGTGAATGGATGCACTAGANGTCTGAGAGTTTTAGGAACTGCCTGACTGGTTATCATTTACATTTTATTTGTTGGAATTTCTCATTTTCCAAAATAGCTATCCACCTGCTTCTAACAAAATTTTGNTGCAATTTCATAAGATAAATTATTAGTCACTGGTAATGGGCCAAGATTATCATAGTTATGAAGCAACAATACTTAATGTATTAATGATTTGTATTCCAAATTTTAATTAAAAAAAACCAAGTCAATAANTCAAAGAAATCAAAACTACATGTTAAAAAAATATGTCTATACCCATAATGTGCTGGGCAGACAATTGACTGCACTCTACGGCAGAGCATCCCAGCATCCACTTTTAAGTGGTACTTTGGGTTCTCCCCCTTGAAGAAAAATGCTTAATTTCTATCCTACTGGAATCAGATATTTAGAAATTCTAAGCACTCATAAACCAACTTCCTACAGCTGCAAAACTTTAAAATGTAAAATGTAAGTGAAAAAAGTTCAACAAAACAATTGTGCAGTTAATGGAAGGAGACAAATGAGAAAGCAGTTAGACAGGGCAGTAGACNCAANCTGGGAGAAGTACCGTGGTACCTGTGTGAGATGAGGATGCTAAAGGACAGGGAGACTAGGGATTCGGGTTGCTGAGTCAAAGTTCACGGCAAACACTTTCCCTTTGTGTTTCTAGGAGGTATCTTATCAAAGTGGCTCAATGCCATAACCATCTCGGCACTTGGTAGCAGGACATGGTGACTAAGAGCTGTAGTTCTAGAAGTGTGCAGATGGAAGTGATGGGACTTAGGACATTCTATCCCCAAACATGGCATTTTAGAAGACAGCAGAAGCTGTAGGTCTCTCAAACCCCACCCTCTTCTCCAAATCAAGTCATGAAGTGCTAACAGGCTATGGAGATGACAAGAATCTGATCAGAAAAAACTTCCTCAGTTTCCCCAGGTCATCACTATTACATCATGCCTTTGTCTTCCCATCGCTTCAGGACCACTCACGCTTTATCAAACTTAACAGAAAGATATCTATGCTTGTCTGTCTGAATAAGATGCTTCATTTCCAAAGCATGTTAAATAAAGGAGGGGTGGAATACAATCAAAGGACATTTTATATAATTAGGGTAAATTAATAAAAGATGTACAAATATGGAGAATGTTTGATAATCAGATAAGTCAAATTACACTATACTTTTAATTTGCATTTCTATTGGGGGAAATTGTACAATTTTCAGAGTATTTATTTGCCATTATTTTTCTCAGTTGTGAGTGTAAAACTACAAATATAACTTATAGAAATATATAAAGCCGGGCGATGGTGGCGCACACCTTTAATCCCAGCACTCGGGAGGCAGAGGCAGGCGGATNTCTGTGAGTTCGAGGCCAGCCTGGGCTACCGAGTGAGTTCCAGGAAAGGCGCAAAGCTACACAGAGAAACCCTGTCTCGAAAAAAACAACAACAAAAAAGAAATATATAAAAATGTTTATCCTGTCTCTAAATGAGTAGTTCTGGTTGATAGCAATGTGAACACATAAAGATGCAAAATTATGATAATTAAATAAATACCAGTAAAAGCTTTCAAATAACCTCACTAAATGAAGGCATATGTTTTTGCTAGTCTATATTTTGGTATAGGGGTCTCAGCATAGANGAAAAGATTGTTTTTCTCTCCTGAACAAGAGAACAACAGATACAATGGTGACCTCTGAAAAAAACAAAACAAACAAACAAAAAAATCTAAAACAAAAAACCCAGAGAGATGAGAGAGAAATGGATCCCACTGCTCCCTCAAACAGGGTCATCTCTGGAGTCATTTGCACTGTGTCTCCTACTTAACCCTCACTAAGCGAGTTTGCTTGGCTAGCCCACTATTGTCACTTTATTTTACCTGCTCCGTTGTGCTTAGTACTTTTTGGAATTACTTGTTTCTTTTTTATGCTTATTTTCCAGCCTCATCCTCACCACACACACACAGACTCAGATGCACTCCCTACACTGTACGCTGTGCGTCATCTGTGATGCTATCCTGGTCCTCATGGGGTCCTCAGTATCCAGCAATGTCCGGTGTGTAGGATGAACTGGTGAAAGGGGGAATGATGTATAGATGAGTGAACTGAGTGGTCATCCATGCCCATTCCAGACAGAAAGGAACTAATGGGGAAAATATCAAAAGTGGATGTTGAGTGAATCTGCACATACAAAATGTAAGTAAATAATATCTTTGCCTCTGTGTCATTGGTTTCCAAAGGAAAACTCCTCTGTGTCCTTCCTTCTCAGGTCAAACTTTGATCAGATGCCTTTGTTATCTTGCTTAAAAGCATAGATGAATATAAAAACTAACAATAGCAATTTGCCATAGGGTATGTAGCTCAGCTGATATGCATCCACTCTTTGTATGATTAGTGAATGAAGGGCTGTCTTCTTGCCCTGTATAGAAAGTTCTGTAGAGGGAAAATAATGTGTATTGTTAATTGTTTATCTAGTTCTTGGTATGCTGCGTATTATGAATAGTAACTGTTTTGTGAATGAAACCATGGGTAAATGTATAAATGAGTGTATATATAAATTTGCACACATGTATGTGAAAAGACAAGGTACAGACAAAAACAAAGTGATACAGGAGTTCACAGCCATCATTTCTAGCTTCTGCAGTATATGTGAGGTGGCTCGGGACATGTCACAGAAGAGATAACTGGAGGTTTGATGAAGTCCAGGCAACAAATGTGCTAGGCTTTTCATCTAAAGAATGGAGGCCAGGTGGAGATGAAAAATCCTTTAACAAGAGCTAAAGGTACAGATAGGACAGTGTAGTGACAGTCCAGTTAACAGTACAGTGTGGCCAAACAACAGATGAGTTATGTAAAGCCATGTGTTTTCTTACAACGCTCAGGTCAAACTTAGCAGCCAAGAGTTTGAGATGCTACACCGATTCTCTAGTGTCACCAACAGAAAGACTGATGGAATTCCACACATCGCACTCTGGAACAAAGAACATTTTGAAGCAGGTTTCTGTTGTCTANAAATCTGCATATTATGTGCTTCACGTATAATTTTGAACATTCCTTGTTTTTAGTGTGTGTGTGTGTGTGTGTGCATGCGCTTGCGCGCGCGCGTGCATGCATGCATGAGTGTGTAGGCCAAAGGTCAGCATCAGGTAACTTTCCTTGACCACTTTATTTTTTAAGTCAGGGTCTCACTAAATGTGGAAATCACAGATTCAGCTGTTAGCCATCCCTAGGGATCCTCCTAGCTCTACTTTGAGATGAAAGGAACACGCCTCCTGTCTGGCTTGTCATGTGGGTACCAGAGATCTGAACTCAGATGTTCTTGTTTGAGCAGCATTTTACAAGCCGAACCATCTCCTNGGTTTCTAATATACAATATGTTTTTCTTTTGTAAGACAAAGCAAGCNTATTTAGCCACCAGCATATTATTAGCATGCTAGCAAGAGTGTAAGAGTTAACATTTAAAGAAACAGCCACATACAAAGGGGAAGAGTCACTTTTTTATTATTTTTTAAGCAGAAGCATAATTACTTATACAAAAATGCATTCTTTTTAGAGGAACTCATTACCAGCTGCTTACAACTAATGGAAGGCAGTCTAAATTGAAGCAAGAAATCAATGCATCTTTTTCTGAAGGTGTGGGCCATTGAAGAGTCTGCTTTCACACTGGTCTGTCACTCAGCGGTACTGTTGAGAGGAGCCATGTCTGAATTTGCTNTCCATCCCCTAGGCCTCCCTGACAATGACTGCTCAGTTTGGCCCTAGAGGAGAGGGTGTTGACGCAAGGCTTGGGTGGGATACACTTCAGTTCCCCTGTACTTTCTTGATTATTTCTTTCTCCATTTTCTTCTTCTTTCTTTTCTCTCTTTTTCTCAACACCCTCCTCACTTTTTGTTTGCTTTGTTTTGAAAAAAATTACACTTACTTAACTGGAAGAATGAAACTTAACATTGTAATCTCAAATATACCAAATTTCAAGTGTGTCTGACTCAATTTCTGAAATCAAGCTTCCTGGTCAAGGCAAAAACTTTTCCTCTGCTCCTAGCAAAGACTTTTAGCATCATGAACATCTGGAATACATATTCGCTTCTTTACATGATTCCCATAGACCTAATCCCATTGGGTTCTNGGACTATAAAATGTGTTAACATAGTTATGCCACACACATGATTTTGTCACATAACATTTGTTTAAGAGAGCCAGTGAGAGGCCCATTTAAAGTGATGTGGTAGCTCAGGGCACCCATGCAGCCCAGTTGGCCTTTCCTGTTCACTTTATGGACTGAACTAACTTGCATGATCCTGGGGCTACATCAAGTTATTCTCTGAGCAGCTGTCAGAGTTTGCTCTACTTTAGGGTGACCCCAGCTTCAGCATGAGTGATTGGGCTGTCCCAGCAAAGAGCTGCATCCTCCAACTATTCATTGAAGTCATGGCTTTCCCTTCATAAAGGAAATTCCCCAGGGTAGGATAAATGCAGTGTTAGCATTGGCATGCTTGTGACATAGGTGCCACAGAAATATTTCACACGGGTTCANTAGAGACCCTGTGGAAATGTTATCTATTAGCTGCAGAAATGCATGGGGATGGCCTTTGGTGCGGAACACTGATGACTGTCGTTAGAGAGTTCTTTGTGACCTCACTTAGCATCTGTTCTGGGTTTATTCCTCCCACTGTAAAGATTCCATTCAGTCCCTAGGGCCTTTGGGCTTTATGTCATGATTGTTTTATATTGGGTCATAAGAGTAGGTTGGCTGCTCTGTTGGGCTTGTGCTTATGGGCANCACCTGGCAAACTGTCTATGATTTCATTTGCATGATCTGCAAAATCCTCAGGACTTAGAGATTTGGTAAAGGCCAGATGTCAAGAGGTTTGACCTGAAAAGCCCCTTGGTAGGAACAGAGGTCCCCACTTAGAAGCCTCAGGCTTCTCCCGACTCTGTAAATACTACAGTCATCTCGGGATGTCTCTTGCTTTGCCAACCAGTGGAGTGAGATTAACAACCCTGGCACCTTGCAGAGGAGCTTGCCAAGGCCAGGATGTGGGATCACTACCTTNATGGGAGCCAAAGTGAGAAGAGAGACTGCCAGTTGGGTTGGCAGGACTGTAACTCTAGTAAGATCCAAATCTGAAGTCACCACTTTCCTTGGGAAGAATCAAGGATGTGAAGCCAGGGTTGATTNCAGGGAGCCAGTTGAGCTAGCACTCATTAGACATGGAAAGCAAGGAAGGAAGGAGTAGGGTGCTGAGCGACGGCAAAGAGTACCTGGATTCTTCAACCTTAAATCCAGACCACAAAACAAAGATGGTGTTTGCTGGAGCCATGACTTCAATGAATGGGGTAGTCATCAAGTGAGCCCACGTGTCTGAACAAAGCTTACCTAAGTCATGTTGGGGGTCAGCAGAGTGCTGCTTAGCATTGGAGTTGCTTTACTGCAGCCCCCCACACCTAAAGCTCCAAGAAGACTGCACCGCAGGAAGCCCAGGAAAGCATTAGTGCTCTCTAGTCCCAGCTGAGCTTCAACTGAACTTTTGGTTTGCGCTGGTCCACCTCTTCCTTCTGGAAAGTAATTGTCTAATTGCGCTGCTCTGAGTGCTTGCTTTGTTTTATTAGAGGCAACCCAGCATAAGAGAAGGTCTGTCTGAACCAGAACGAGTAACAGATTAAGTCTGGGGTCTGTAATTTACTATCCATACATTAGCAAAAGCACTTAACTTCTCCAAACTTTCTTCCTCACAAGGACTTCAAGAGTGTTATATATTCCTAGAACTGCACTAAGCCCTTTTAAGTAAAAATGAAAATAAAATATTTCATTAAAGTA
>LZPO01008454.1:33410-63960 GCA_001675575.1 Neotoma lepida | reverse complement strand
AGTACTGATCAGAATTTTTGAGAAGTGAAGTCCTCATCTCATGGTTTATGGCCATTGTGTTATAGATGGCCAAGTAGAAGATACTGAAATGGCTAAAGTGTCTCTGATCTCCCAGCCCAAATGGTAAATCAGAAACATTTGCATCCTCAGAGGAGTATGAAAGATTAGCGTTCTCTAATGTATAACAAATTCAGAGGTGATAGTTCCTGTTCACATTACCTGTTGAGACTTTGTGAAACCCGGTGGTTTGTGTAGACACTAGCTCTATTATTATGCTAAATTTAACCACGTGGCAGACCTAATTGTATCTGCTATGCAAGTTAGTGTCTTACTTTTCTCATTGTTGCTACCAAATACCTGACAAAAAGCAACTCATGGAAAGGAAATACTGATTTTGCTTTATGGTTTATAGGTACAGTCTGGCCAGACAGATGGCTCAGTGCACAAAGGCACCTGCTTCCAAGCCTCATGAACTGAATTCGATCCCTGGTTCTCACATACCTNCACCTACAAAATAAATAAATAAATAAATGCATTAAAAATGTACATTTGTTATGGTGGAGAGGCTGCTTGGTGTTTGCAGCAAGAGGAGCATGTGGCTAGGACTCCTCTCATGTTTACAGGTCTTAAACACTGCTGCTACTAATAAGNCCTCCTTTTCTCCCTTTTATTCAGTTCGGGTGGTTCGCCCATGGGACACTGCCACCCACGAGAGGGTGGGTCTCTCATCCTCAGTTAATCCTCTTAGAGACANTCAGAGGTGTGTCTCCTTGGTGATTCAAAATCCAGTCAAGCTGTCAGTGAGGATTAACCATAACAACAAGGTTTAGTATCTTTATTGAAACATTTCAGAGCTTCTGGCATTTCAAATGCAGTCAATAACTTTCAATCTCCACAAATAAAAAATGATTGNGAGCAGTTTTTATTATTTTTATATGGGAAAGAAANTGCCTTAGGGCTGTCTTAACATAGCAAGGACCTTGGTCAGTTTAACATTCTGCTGAATGTCAAGTTCATTCTTTTGGTGACAGGCTAATTGGACCCGGAGAGAGGGAAGTGACAAGAACTCTACTTGCCTGAGAAGAGAAAGATNTCAGAGGAGAGGGTAGATTNTAAAGGGATATAGATCTGCCTCAGTGATAGATTTTAGTGGTCAGATGAAACAGAACANGAAATGTATCATCTCCAACAGAATGGCCCAGTTGCTGTGTCTCGGAACTTTTATTGGAGAGGGGCCCAGCATTCAGTAGCCAGTTTGGATTTTGAAGCTTGGAATACTGCCCAGATTCACCTGTGGTTGATGATCAGTTTTGAATGGAGCCAGAGCAATTGAGAGAGCTGTGGGAGGATTGGACTTTGGTGGGAAAGGCTTGCTTCAGATCTTGAGGACCTTGTGTGTGAAGTGAGAATATATGTATTTTTTTGTTTTATAAAACAAATTTAGGGTCACCTGAGGCAAAAGCCAACAAAGACATTAGCAGTTAGGTTAGATACCTTCTGAGAGTCATGGAGTAGAATTGTATTGAGATGATTTAGTGGCTACTATTTCATTTCCTAATCGTATTTTACAGATAGTATGACGGTAATTCTTGATTGTTAATATGATTGGGTTAAGAAACATCTAGGGCACTAGTGAGGTGCACCTTTGAGTATATCAGTGAGGCTCTGTTTTCAGCAGGGAGTACTGAGTGGGTAAGAAACTCCCTGAATGTGGCTGGAATTAACCCGTGAGTTGGAGTCCCTGAGGATGAATAAAAAGGGGAAAAGGAGAAAGCCAGGTGAGTACCAGCATTCATATGGCTTTGCTTCCCAACTGNAGCTGCTATGTGCTCAGCTGTTTCATGTGCCTACCACCATGCCTTTCCCTCATGACGGACCCTGTCTCCTCAAACTTAAGCCTACCACCATGCCTTTCTGTTATGATGGACCCTGGCCCCTTAAACCCTTCTTTCCTTAGGTTGATTTTGTCCACTATTCTGTTATAGGCTCAAGAGGGTAACTGATACTGACGGGTTATCTAAATCAGGAGGAACGGTAGCTTGCCACTGAGTGTAGGTTCTCATTGTTGCTGGGAGGAGTAACTAAAACCATGTTCTCCAAGGCTGTGATAACATTGCNCAAGCTTTATCTAGAATGATTTAAAATTATTCATGTTTTCACATTTAAAGGCATCATTTACCCCATAGTTTTTTTTTTTTAATGAAAGAGTTTTATCTAGTGTTTTNCCACTTTAAAATTGCTGACATATACAAAATAAGCTTCTCTTTAGGAAACTTGTTCAAAAGCAATTCTAAGAGAATATCTAGAAATCTTTCTAGAACAAAGTAACCATTCTCTGGCATTAACATAATGTAGAAATAATTTAGTGTATTTGCTTATCTTGGTAGTTCAAGAATGAAATCTGAGGACATTGTAAGCCATTTAAAAGACAAAACACAAANGAGTTTTCATCCAGTATATTTAAATCTCTAGAACTGAAAAATTACGGTTAGAATAAGGTTGAGACAGAGCTCCTTTACTCGAGGTAAAATACACAATGTGTGGAGTGGGATTCTGGAGTCCTGAGTGTGTGAAGTCCTGAGTGTGCGTGCGTGTGTGTGTGTGTGTGTGTGTGTGGTGTGCATTGTTGTTGTTGTTGCTGTTGTTGTTGACATGGGCACAGCCATGTCAAGGACTCCAAGGCCTCAGGCCCATAGGACAATGGCAAGGCTTACAATTACAGAATATGTAGAACAAGCGAACTTATGGTATGTTGCCTGGTCCTTGCACGGCCTCAGCGTGGTGACTGGGGTGGTAAGGGAATGAAGGAAAGACAAACACATGGACAAACAGACTCATAAAGAAGCTGAAGTCTGGTGGACTGAGCTCTCTGATGGAGAAACACCAGCATCCCAGAAGCTCAATGTCTATTGCATATAGCTGAACAAGGAGGCCGTGTTAGCCGATTTTTGTAGGAGCAGGCTCTGTAGGTGGAGTAGTTTTCAGGCAGGAAATATCCAGGAGGAGAAAGCTATAGTGGACATTTCTGTATACACTATCTACATGTACATAGGAACCAAAGGAAGGCTTTGCCATTCCTCTGAGGCTCACCCCGGGGGGTGGAGGGGTAGGATAGTAGGCTTTGCCATTTTTCATGGGTGTGAGGTTAGTTACACTTTTTATGTAGTATAACATTTTTTCTTTTGTTCTTTTGAGATGTAGTCTTGCCAGTTAAGAAGCTTCANTCTCAAGAATATCTTTCATAAGGACCGGGGNCTCACATCTTTGAATGTAGTCATAAAGAAGGATAGAGGCTAGGGAGATAGCCCACTGCTAGAGTGCTTGCTTAGCATGCTCAGCCTTAAATCTCCAACACTTCAAGGAGAGGGGGAGATGTAAATAGAGGTGGAGCTTTCTGTACCGTCTGCCCAATTATACCTGGCAGTTGACTCCCAAATTACCACACAGAGGCTTATATTAATTATAAATGCTTGGCCAATGGCTCAGGCTTATTACTGACTAGCTCTTNCATTTAAATGAACCCATTTCTATTAATCTATGTATCAGCCTGTGGCTTATCAGTCCTTTGTTATCCTGCTCCTCGGGTGGCTGGCATCCTGCTCCTTGGGTGGCTGGCTTGTGTCTTCCTTGACTTTGCCCTCCTCCCTGTATCTCCATTTGGTTTTCCTGCCCAGCCTTATTCTGCCTGGCTATAGGCCAAATCAGCTTTTATAATCACAGCATATAGAAGGCTCCTCCCACAGCAGGGGGAGGGGAAGAGGAAGAGGAAGAGGAAGAATGTGATTGGGAAAGAAAGTTGTGGGCATGGTGACACATATCTATAATCCCAGCATTCTGGAGGCTGAAGTAGGCACATTGTAAGTTCAAGACCAGCCCAGTCTACATAAGTTTTTTTTTTTTTTTGAGAAAGATGGAGCATATTTTCTTGGTAACACACTTGGATATTTTGGGCATAAAAAGAATATAGAAAAAATACTATTCTTCAGTAAATTTATAATTTTCACTAGAGTTTATTGTTTACTTAAAGACAAAATGTGCTGAGTGAAATGTATTGAATTAATCCCTAAGTCTGTTGTTCTTTTGTTCCCACTGGCAGATGCTACAGTATTTCTGAATTTTCTGTTTCTGTGCTGGGTTCAGATGACTACAGTAAGTAAATGATTGAAACTAAAAATCCTCTCAGAAAAATAATGAGTGAGGCATAGACGGCAGGCTGGATCTCCCATTGTCCTCTATAGTCTAGGGAACTTCACAAGTTTCTTTTTTGGAATTTCATTCTCTTCATGAGTTTCAATTATTCAAGAGGAGAACTTTTGAACAATTCCGTCTACCTTTTATTTCAGTTACTTTCTATTTGGAATCTTCTTTTCAGGTGCTGTGAGCTTTTCACCCTTGCTTGTTGAATTAACAACAGAGAATTCATGGGCTTGGAGTGACATTTTAAACTAAAAACAAAACACAGCAAACTTNTTCCTCAATTTACTTACAAATCAATCAGTTTGAAAAGGTTTGTAAACATTTTCCAACACTTTTTATAGACGTGGGTCAAGTCTGGGACTTTTCTGAAGGTAACATTCAAGTTAACTAAAGTTCCAGGAAACATGACATTTTGTTTCCCTGGGTGTTTGCACAGAAATGTACTTAAGGAATCCCAAATGGAGACAACCTTTCAGGGCCTTGGCTGCCCCTCCAAACAGGGTTGGGGCATCTTAAAGACCAGCTCAAATTAGCTGGCTTCGTTAAATTTCACCTGTTTTCANGATTCTTATGGCTTCCACCTCAACCTTTAACTCAGCCCAGTTGTGTTTGAAAACCAGATGCATTGGCCATAGAACGCAGCTGGGTTGGTTCCAAATGCATCTCATGGAACTGCGGCCCTTGTTTATCCAAACCATCGTGATTTTCACTCTGTCTCTTGTNAGAGAGGAATCTGGCTATATTTTAAGTAGTAGAACTTATTTCAAAAGTTTGAGATTTAGTAAGCTGTTTTTGAAGTTTTACACATATTTCTATCCTAAGCTTAAAATATCTTTCTCTAGGAGGGAGAGGACATCCAAGTCTATACATGAGCACAATGGCAATCTCATTTCTGAATTCCTCTTCATCCTTCCCCTGTGTGAAGTTTAACCAGTCCTGTAGCTACTCCTGCACTATCCTCCTGCACTCATGACCCATCTCTTTTCCACACTCTTTGTATGAGTGCTAGGTTTTCCCTTTCAATTTGCCAATTAACAGTTTTGTTTTTTTTAAACTTGTACTTCTTAGAGACTTGCCTCTTCCATGAAATATTCCAATCAAAATTTATGAAATGCCAGAAAGGAAAAACTCAAAACATAAGCTCAAAAATATAACTATCAGAGTGCTCACTGTGAGCCATGTGAGTCAGCTCATCTCACGGTAGTTGTAGATGTCCGAGTGAAAATAGACTCTGTGTCTCACACTGTTGAGTGGCACTCTTGGGCTCAGCCCTTAACAGCACATTGCAGATTTCCTGCTTCTGAAGTGAAGGAACAATGATTCTGTCACCTGCCTCACGGGAACTCCTTACTTGGAAGGCACTCAGCTGGGTTTAGACAATGCACTAATAACCAATTGCTTACTTTTGTACGACTTCATGTGTTTGTTTTAAAAAATAAGATTTGAATTCAGCCCAACAACATATGACTGAGGTTAACATTTTCTTTCCCACAAAGACTGCTTCCACACTCCTCTGTATACTGGCAGTTCTCTTCAATAGAGAAGAACAACTGGCCATAACACACCGTGTTCACAGTTTCTCCAAATTCCTCTCAGATGACTTCTTCGGCAATGAATTCGGGTTCCAGGGCCCATGTATGAACCATTTTTGTATTTTTCCAAAGTAAAATTGTTTTCTTCAAGTTTTTTTTCTCTTTCCATCAGGAAGTCATATTTTTCCTGTGAATGGAACTTAAACCCCAATTGTTCAGTTCTAAATTCAAAACCCACAGAGTTGGTCTAAAGTAAACAAAGCACGTTTATTCTCTTGTTCCTAATTGCTTGAAATTCTATCTAGGTTTTCTAAAGCTGATTGAATCATACCAACATTTTCTATGAACCACACATGGATTTGGAGTTTATAGAGAAACCTCAGGCCTCTAGAAATACACCCCACATCAAGAAAGCTTCATTTGCTCTTAAGTTTCACTACAAAAATTCAATATAACTTCATTAAAAACTACTGAGCAACCCTGAAAAAAGATGGTGTGTTGCCAATAAAATGTCATGTCTGTGTGCCACTGTAAAGCCAACCTAATTTGCACCTTGAAGTCTCAAATGTTTTACAGTCACTAGAATTAGGCACACTTAATGTGTAAGGTCCTAGCTTCACAAGCTGGAGAGATGGCTCAGTTGGTAAAGAGCTTGCCTTGCATACACAAGGACCTGAGTTGGTCTCTACAATCCACATTAAAAACAATCCTGGTCTGCTGGTGCCCACTCATAATTCCAGCAGAAGGGAAGCAGAGGCAGGAGGGTTCCTGGGGCTCACTGGCAGCCAGACTAGCCTAATCTCTAGGCTAAGTGAGAGACCCTGTTCCAAAAAACGAGGTGGATGGGTCCTGAAGAACAGCTGAAGGCTGTTCTCTGGCCTCCACATTTTTCCTGCTCAGACACCATGCCCACTGACACACAGGTGAACCCCTAAAATTCCCACCCAGCACTGACTTTACATCTTGAAAGCACACAGACTAGCATACAAAGGAAGAGTGCTCTATAGATGTGGATCTCTGTTAAACCACAAGTGAATGGTGCAGCATTAAAAGGAGCTTTAAGTGCATCGGGAAGAGTTTAATGTACTTACCAGTGTCTTAGAATTGTGCCCTATGGGGGTAAAAGTAAAGGACATGGATGATACTTAGCTAAACATTACTGATTTCAAACAGGCCTAGAGTTACAGAACGTGGAGGGGATATTAGAGGGGATATTAGAGGGGATATTAGAGGGGATATTAGAGGGGATATTAGAGGGGATATTAGAGGGGATATCAGCACACTATTTTTACTGATACTTCTGCGCTAGAGACTGAAGAAACTTAAAGGCAGGCAGGCAAGGAGCAGTGCTTGTAACGCGGACTTCTTTGTATACGAGCTGCTGCTGGAGCTGAGATCCACTCTTGAGCAGAGTCTTCCTGGAAATGCCCACAGAGACTTGCTCAGAGGCATGNCTCTTAGTTGCTTCTAGGTCCAATCAAGTTGACAGTCAAGGTTAATCATCACAAATCCATCCTTTGTCATCTTGACCCTAATCACATTTTCTTATGCCATGCTAAATTTCAAAATGAAAATAATAACAAGGTAATAATTGTGTTTAACATGATATTAGTGCCCTGTGTACAACTGAAAACATTCTACTCTTTCAGAAGAGATGGCAAAGATCCTTGAGGAAGGCTTAATCTTTCAGTATCCCATAACAAATCCCATAGATTTGTAACATTTAACACATATATTATCTCAATTGTTGTTATATTACATGTTAAGGAAGTAGAGGAAAGAAATCAAATATCTGATATATATTTCTTTTGGTTCTTTGAGAGGATGTTTCTCTGTGCTGTGCTGGAACTAGCTCTGTAGACCAAGCTGCCTTGGAATTTATAGAGATCTGCCTGTCTCTGCCTCCCAAGTGTGCCACCACCACTGGCTTTGCAAACACATTCTTAACAAAATAGCACAGAAACACTCATATTAATTACAGTCCTTGTTTTTNTACCTTGTCCCATGGCCTTTGCTGGTATTTATAACTGCCCTCCCTTATTACCCATTCTGTGTTCCTTCTACCATCATCAGACACCACACCGGGCCTTGGTTATTTACTTGGAGGGATGACCCATATCTTCATCTCTGAAGGGTCTAGTCATTTATTATTCTGCCGCGATTGGATTGTTGTAACCTCTCACCGACCGTAATCAAAGGACATGGCAACACCAAGAGAATTCTGGCTATATAGTGCCAAATATTGGCTACTTCTTCATGTGACTTATTACTTGATTCTTTAGGACCAGCTTAGGTCCAATTACATATGTGCTGCTTTCATTTGATGATGGATTGCTGCTGTGACATCCAAGTTTATGGCTTGTCGGGTCAAATGACACCCAGCTGTTTATGGGTAGATCAGGTCAGATGGCAAATTGATGGTCCATTGTCAAGCATCCAGTTTCCACTAAGACCCAATAGCAGACCAAGAGTTGTTATCTGCATATAATGGTAGAGCCTTGTTCCAAAATCTTAAAGGCCTCTTCTGTAATCTACTTATGGGGACTTGCCAAAGGCTCAAAACAGTATATATACCTGTGATTGACACCTAAAGTACCATTAAGGTTTACTGGAACATATGGTCCAAGTAGTAGAGCACAGCAGCCTAGATCTTCTGTTCCAGGCCCCACTCCAAAGGAGGAACTCTCCCAGTCATTTGGTACGTGGGATGGTGTAACACTCCCATCTGAAAAAAGGTGCCAACAGTTTACTTGATTGATTGACTTATTTATTTTTTAGGGTTCTCTAGAGGAAAAGACCNGATAGAATGAATACATATTACAAATGGGATTTATTGTATTGGCTTGCCTGATTTAGGCTGGAAAGTTCAATAATGGCTGTCTGAACACTGGAGAGACCAAGAACCCAGTAGCTGCTCATTGCATACCTCAACAGCTCCAACATGGTGCTGAAGGCCTAATACATTCCTGGAGAGCCACTGGTTTTCAGTCTACATTGGAAATCCAAAGAAGCTGCATTTTGATGTCACAAAGGATATCAGCCACATGTCCTTACTAGTAGGGATTGAAGGCAGGCAGCAGGCAGGCAAAAGCAACCCTACTTTTCCTTCAGACCTCTGAAGAATGGTTTTTCCCCTAAGTTAACCTTTCCAGGAAATACCATCACAGACATGTTGAGCTGGGTATCTTAGTTGATTCCAGATCATATCAAGTTTATGAACAAAATTAACTATCACAACTGAAGTAGGGTCAAAAATGCTCTAGTGTGATTGAACTGGAGATGAATATTTACCCAACTGAAAAATGTGCTGCATCCAAAATCCAAATAAGGCCACTAGTGTTAGGCTCTTTTCTTGATGGATGTAGAGGCCAGGTGTGACAACTTATCTGTCACTTTAGAAGGAATGTATCTGCATGCCTCATGTCACTGGATGCCTAAAATTTTCACTGAGGTAGAAGGCCCTTACATTTTGTCTAGATTTATTTCCCATCCTCTCATGTACATAATGCTTTACCAACAAGTTCAGATTGGTTGCTACCTCCTAGTTAATTATTCCAATTGGCATAATATCANTAATATAATGGACCTGTGTAATACCTTGTAGGAGAGACAGGTGATCAAATGAAGGCTTAAATGATCTATCTATTTATCTATAGAAAGGAGATTTATTAGAGTGCCTTACAAGTTGTGATCTGGCTAGTCTAACAATGGTTGTCTACCAGTGGAAAGTCTAAGAATCCAGTAGTTGTTCAGTTCATGAGGCTGGATGTCTTAGTTGGTCTTCAGTATACACTGGAATCTTGAGGAAGTAGGCTCTAACATCAGTGAAGGAATTGACTTGCCATCCAGAGTGAGGGCAAGAAGGGAGAGAGAGAGAGAGAGAGAGAGAGAGAGAGAGAGAGAGAGAGAGAGAGAGAGAGAGAGAGAGAGAGAGAGAGAGAGAGAGAGAGATTGAACGTCCTTCTTTCATAGAGGCTACTACCAGAGGGTGTGGCCCAAATTAAAGATATCTCTTTCCACCTCAAAATATCTGGATTAAAAGTGGGTCTTCCCACTTTGAAGATTTAATTAAGAAAAAAATTCCTCACAGGTGTACCCAGCCACTTGGGTTTTAGTTAAATCCAGATGTAGTCAAGTTGACGCCAAGAATAGCCACCACACTGATATTGCCATATGATCTCTAGAGAGAGCTTTCCCTTTCCTTGGGGACCTTTACATCTATGTTAGAGCTGTCCCTTCTTCCCAGCCTCTTCCTTCAGCCATTGAGAGTTTTCTTGGGGTTTGGAGGATATAACATGCTTGTTTTATTTTCTTGTAAAGTGGCATTTTAAAATAATTTTTTATGAAGAGATTTTCTATTCATTTTACATATCAACCACAGATTCCCCTCTCCTCCCTCCTCCTGCCCCCCAGCCTTTCCCCCCAACCCACCCCCCATTCCCTCCTCCTCTAAGGCAAGGTCTCCCATGGGGAGTCAGCAGAGCCTGGTACATTCAGTTGAGGCAGGTCCAGGCCCTACCTTCCTGTGCCAAGGCTGTGTAAGGTGTCCCACCATAGGCACTGGGCTCCAAAAAGCCAGCTCATGCACCAGGGACGGGTCCTGATCCCACGCCTAGGGGCCCCCTAAACAGTTCAAGCTAAACAACTGCCTCATCTATCCATAGGACATAGTCTAGTACCATGGGGGTCCCTTAGCTATTGGTCCACAGTTCATGCGTTTCCACAAGTTTGGCTGGCCGTCTCTGTACATTTTCCTATCATGATCTTGTTGTCCCTTGCTCATAGAATCCCTCCTCTCTCTCATTGATTGGACTCCTGGAGNTCGGCTTGGTGCCTGGCCATGGATCTCTGCGTCTGCTTCCATCAGTCACTGGATGAGGGCTCTATGTTGACTTGAACCAAACTCAAGTTTATCATTGCCTTGGCTGACCCTGTGCTACCCAGGATGCTTGGGTAGTATCCTCTACTTGTCTTTATGATCTAACTTATCCCAAATTTACTATTGTGGTATATGAGCTCAAATTTTTTCTTGAATTTATAAATATTCTTTTTCAATGACTAGATATCANATTATATTCAAAGATGCTAAACTTATGTTGAAATAGTAGAATTGAAATATTACAGTAAGTCCTAACATTTAGCAATGGGGAGAAATTTAGGAACCTAAACATGACTAAGTGTCCTGAGGGTGAAGTCTGTGCAAAGGAGCAGAATGTCAGTACTCCAGCACTGGAGACCCATCATTAATATGACATCAAGAGCATTAAGGGGAGCTGTTGGGATAGAAATTGGTGTGTTCTGGCAAAGAAGAGATGTCTGAGGAGGCGATACACATTGTGAAAATTTCCACATGAGCTTTTCCAAGGAGCCAAAAATATATTGGAATCAATAAATGTCAGTAGCTTGCATCGGCTTTTAAAATCATATTAATGTAGGGATATAAAGCCCTTGGCATAAACAAAGCTAACCGTTTGCCAGAGTCTCATGCTCTGAATCATCCTAGACACTCACCTGATTCATCTTGGTTCAAATGCTGTTTTTAATCACTGTTGAGTTGTAATTCTAAGATGCTGAAAGGCAGACAAGGCAAAAATGTGTGGTACACATGTCTTTTCAGCAACATGGCACTATGTGAAGAATATTTGTGGCTAAATTAAAGTTTAGGACAGTCAGTGCCATTTAATGAATTCTAGGTTAGCAATGATAAATAAACAGTGACTCAGAACACTGTTTATTTTCCGTGCTTGAGACTTTACTTTGGAGTGGGCCCTATAAACACACATGTCCTTCTCACAGGGCTGGCATTCACATACTGTGCTGTGATACCCAGAAAACCTGGTCTGAAACACAGGATTTGCCTGAATGAACAGCTCGTCACTTCTTACAAGAAGCCACAGAAGACTGCTTTACAGCAGCAGACATGAAAAGCTTTTGTACTGGCTGCAATTTTAAGTCACTTAATAGAAAATTCTGCAATCAGTGTTTGAGACCAAATGCTGAGTGACATTATGTGTTGCCTCTATCCTAACTGATGATGCTTAAAGATGGTGACAAAGTTTACAGAATAATTCAACACCAGTTGATCCTGGAGCCTTGACTTTTATCATGAATTCCCATAGTAAAATGAGCCCCTTTCCTCCTGGATAGGGTATTGAGTACCGCAGATTCCAGGTTAGCAACTACGTTACTATAATAGCTGAGGAAGACCTTGATCTCTTGATTCTTCTACCTATACTTCCCAAGAGATGGGATTGCAGTAGCATACCGCTATGCCTAGTGGAAATTGTGTCTTTTGTCCAACAATTGTCCAATGTACCAAGATTTGATTTATCTTCCAAAGTCAAAATAGAACTTTCACATAATGTGTTTGGTAGTGCTGTGCGATTCCCTCACAAAAGAAATTAGTTTAAGATTGTGGCTGTTGATCAAGGTCACAGGGAGTATGTGCTTGCTTATGCTTACAACCACCATGGTGTAATTTTGTCTGCTGATATGATCATTACTGTTAGCACACTTGGAAAATGCTATGAATTCTAGATGAGCAACAATGAACAGTTACTCTCGTGGAATTTTTAGGCTTTTATTAATAGAAAGTACCAAGTAAAATATGTGTATTCCATTAATCAGCAAGAAATTGCATTTCTCAGTTAGAAATTCAGAGAGAAATAATAGTTTCTAGAGCCATTACCAGAGTGACACCTTGGCAGTGTAACGGGCCCTCAGACCTTAGTAGGCTACCAGACCTTAGCACAACTGACTCCATGATGAAAGTACCATGTAGGCCTTGGAACTTAGCACATAGGCAGCAACATCTGCCAAAATAAGAACAAAAACCTAATCCATCAAAGTCCACAGTTTTTGGAAAGTTCCTAAATGTAATAGCCTTGCTATTTGGCTTCTGTAGTTCTGCTTCTGGCTGCTTTTGTTAACTGAAGTATGTCAACCAAGGATGTTTTGTGTGTGTGTGTGTGTGTGTGTGTGTGTGTGTGTGTGTGTGTGTGTGTGTATGTTTAAAAGTTCACCCTAAGAAAGGCTCAGGGCTGCACTGGGGTTTTGAATACCCAGTAAGTAGTCACCAGCTTGCTAATAAAAGACTTTCTATTGGCTTAAACCTATATCTTAGTGGTCTTCTCTGGTGAATACCTCACAAGAACAGCCTGGGTCTGAGTCCTAGGTAGGACTTCCACCATTACTGCATCCTCTCCTCCTTGTCTTCTTCCTCCTCTGTCTCCCCCTCCATCTTCTTTAGTGATAGCAAAGTGGCCTAGGAAACCAGAAAATACATCCATTATTCCCTCTTTTCTTAAAACCAGACCTGATTGTGAGCCTAAAATGTATTTCTCTCATGGACTTGAACTATATCCCTTTCTCAACTTATCCAAATCAAAGAGTCTCCTCAAACTGATAATACCCCCATCCAGGCATGGCCCAGTTCTTCAGATTTTATAATCTTTTCTGACTTCTGAGCAACTAAAATCTCCAAGGCTCAAATCTCATTTTTGAGGCCCTTGGTGTTCCCAGATAAAAAGGGAGAGAAGCATGTATATTCTTCTCTGAGGATGAGAATAAAACAATTCATTGCACTTCAATAGTATTATTTTTGTTTTTGTACAGTAGTTTGTGATCTTCTCTCTTCTTTTACATGGTGTCTTTCAGTAGAGTTGGGTTACTGTGGTCTAACCTGTGTCTTTCCAACATTCACAGGCTGAACATAATCCCAATGGTAATAGGAGGTGATATTTTAAGGAGGTTTTTAGGTCATAAGAGTAGAGCCATTGTGAATGTGATTATAACNCTTATAAAAGAATTAACTCAAAGAACTACCTTACTTTTTCCACCCTATGGAAACGACACAATGAAGAGTCTTCATCTGTGAGCTAGGAAAGAGCCTCTCTTCAGATTCTAGACCTACTGACAGCTTGATCTTAGACTTTCAGCCTCCCTCCAGAATAGTGAAAAATATATTTCTGTTGTTTATGTGGCACACTCTAGATAGAATTTTTGTAGCATCCTATATTTCTTAGCTTTCCGTCATAGCAACAAAAATACCAGAGGTAATCAACTTAAAACAAAGAACAGTTTATTTCGGCTGATTTGGAAGTTTTAGTTCAAGTTGTTGGTTCATTGCTTTTGGGCCTGTGGCAAGGCAGCAAATCTTAGTGGGAGTGCATCCTCAGGTACTGTCTCTTAAAGTTTCCATNACCCCACGCCCCAACCATCTGGCCTTCAACAATGTGACTTTGAAAGATATTACAAACCCAAACTGTGGCACAACTATAATAGACTAAGACAAGAATTAATGGCTACAACGTTACATCATTTCTCTAATCAACTGTTTGAGACCCAGTATTTTTTTTCTAGACTTAATGGTGTAAATACAGCAATAATGGTATATCTAAAATGGAAGTTAGTTTGGACCTTCAACTTCTTAGATCCTTCTAGAGTGGCCGTAGTTACCACCATTAGAATTCCTTAGAATACAAATNCTTTGCCATGGACAGGAAATTAAGTTGTCATTCTATTTCTGAGCCCATTTCCAGGCAAACTATGATAGAGCATTGCAGAGCTTCAATGACACTGTTTTTCAAAATGTATTTGAATGTANCTGCATCACAGCTTGATGGCATGTTTATAGAAATGAACACATCTCATTCTAGGCTTATTCAATCTCTAGGCCTGCTGTTTAAAAAGTGTTAGTTTAAAACTAGTGTTTTATAGGTGATTCCTATGAGAATTTTCAACTGTGAGACTTCCATAGAATTCAAAATTAGAAGCAGATATAATTGTATCTTTAAAAAATATTCTCCTTCCTTCTAGTATTCATGCTTTTGGTGTTCTAGGATTAAATGTACTTTCTAAATTGACAGTATCCCCAGGTCTGTGTAAGTTCATCCCCACCATGGCAAAGAAGACCATGAAGATACATGAATGAGAATTGTCAGTCTCAACTGTGACACGTGACATATGGTCTACCTGCNTCTTGAGTTAGTTAGATGAAGTCATCCAAGGTATAGTCTAGTGTGATTCTGATGCCACCTCATTCTACAAGATCTGAATTTTGTCAACTATTAGAGCTTTCATAGGCAGGAGTAAGAGAGGAGCTAGAGGGTACCCTGAAATGACTGCAAATCAATAATTTTACCTTTTTTAGAAATGTCAATCAGGTGCTCAGCTCAGTTAGATAGAACCACTAGGAGAGAAAGCACTCTATGTTTGTGAAATATTAGGCTACATATAATTAAAAATAGTAATTTTTAAAAGCAGTAGTGTTTTCATTTGGAAATTCTTTCTAAGATTTTACTGGCATATTAAAATTTTTAGACATAGTAGAAATGTATAATTCTTTGCAAGAATTAAAACTTAACAATAAACATCACACTAGTAATAGTTTAAAGGATTCAAATGAAGTCAAGTTAAAGCAAGCACAGAAAACACTGATATGTGTTCAGGAGAGGTCAGGGAAGCTGGATAGGATCACGTACATGAGGGCAGCTCTGAGATCAGGAGTCAGGGAGGCAGGTCTTGTGTTCTCACCTTGAAGATGTGTGTTTGTGGCTCTCTGTTGGTAATGGTGAGTTATTCTTGCTAACAAAATAGCCACTAGTGCGTTAAAAAAAAATGCTATCCTTTATACAACTCCTATGACTGTGGTTCTAACAAATACCACATTTTGAAGGCAAAATCAGTTCTCAACTGGCAATTTGGACTCATAATTCTGTGTCATGCTTAGTCTTGCCAAGTAATACTGGATAATATTAGAATATTATTAGATGACATTTGATGGAATTTCTAGCATTTAAACATTTGCTATAGTGTATAGGTAGATGTAAATACTAATAAATTAATGTGTATTATTTATTAAACACTTATGTGTAATGAATAGGGATAGAAAGATATCAGAAATATTTTAAAGATATCATGTAATTTTGAGAAATCTTGAGTGTTTCTAGGAATTCATTTCTTATCCTTAAGTCACAAATACAAATGTTTCCATTAAAANTTTGAGAACATTAAGGATTTTTTAAAAAAGTATCTTTAGAAAACTGAGATAAAATCTGGTGGATTTTCAGTATATAATTTAGAATTCTTGTAGATAAACATCAAATACACAAAAGTACTTGATTATGTGTGAGGTCCAGACTCTCTGGATGAGTTAAAAAGCAAGGNGGGATCCCTTGCTCAAGTGCAGGCCATGGCATCTAGAAGAACAGACCCAATCCACCGCCATCCCCTCTTTCCCCACCCCCACCCACAGCCTCCAGCTCCAGCAGAGACTCCCTGCTGGACCAGAGGTCACCCCTGCCACCATAAGTTCAGGTAGGCTGCCCACCCACAGGCCTCCTCCATTCTCTCAGAATCCCCCTCACCCGGACACTACCCCCAATGCCCCTTCCCTCCTCATTGACATGTCTTAGCCCCCTATTTGGGCGGAGTCCCCTTGCTCCAAAAGAGGCCATGCTGGCCACTAGAAGTCTAGCCCTAAACTCAGGTGGAGACCCCCTGCTCAACCACAGGCCACACAGATCAGATGACCAGAGAGAAAACAGAAACCAAAGAACAAAACACACGTCCAACAAAGACAAACTCAGAGACTGACACCTATAATCACTCCAAAGCCAGATACCTAGGTGCCAGCTTAAGAACACAATCAACAACAGCCAGGGCAATATGTCACCACCAGGGCCCAGNTAGCTATTCTAATTCAGCAAGCTCTAAATATTCCAGCACAGCTGAAGCACAAGAAAATGACTCTAAAACCAACTTTATGAAGATGATAGAGGTCCTTAAAGAGGAAGTGAATAAATCCCTTAAAGAAAGCAAGGAAAAGACAAAAAAGTTGGAGGAAATGAGTAAATCCCTTAAAGAAAGCCAAGAAAACACAAACAGTTGAAGGAAATGAATAAAACTGTTCATGACCTGAAAATGGAAATATAATAAAAAGAGCACAAACTGAGAGAATGCTGGTAATAAAAGATCTAGAAGTGAAGAGAAAGTCTGTCCTTCTCTGAAGGGAAATGGATGAGAAGTGGATCCAGGAGAGGGAAATGGGGAAGATGGGACTGGGAAGAGAAGGGAGAGGGGAAACTGTGGTCAGGATGTAATATGAGATGATGATGATGATAATAATAATAATAATAATAATAATAATAATAATAATAATAGAAAAATCCTGAGTGAGGTAACCCCAAAAGACAAACATGGTATGGACTCACTTATAAGTGGATATTAATTGTTAAGTAAAAGGATAATCATTCTACAATTCATAGACACAGAGAGGCTAAGAAACAAGGAGAACTCAAGGGGGGACACATGGATCTCCCTGGGAAGGAGAAATAGAGTAGATTTTGTGGGTGCACTGGGGCAGGTGGGCATGGAAACAGGAGGGATCAGGTGGGGTTGGAGAGGGATGGTGGGAGAGAGCATAACAACTGGAATTNGGGAGCATTTGGGGACAATGTGGAAACCTAGTGCAGTGGAAACTTCCTGGAATCTATGAGGGTGACCCTAGTGAGGACTTCTAGAAATGTGGGCTATGGAGCCTCAACTAGCTATCATCTGCATGCAGGTAAGGCTTCCAGTGATGATACTGGGATACCAGCCCAGCCACAAAACCTTTGACCTACAATGTGTCCTGCCTGTGAGATATGCTGGGGTAATTGTAGCATGGAACTTGTGGGAGTGGCCAACCAATGACTGGTTTAACTTGAGGCCCATGGCATGAAAGGGAGTCCAGGCCCAACACTGCCTAGATGGCCAGGAACTGGATACTGGATACCTCAGAGACCTAGGATAGAACCAAATATGACTGGCAAAAAAAAGGAGAGGAGAAAAAGAAGAACAGAAGAAAGAAGAAGGAGGAGGAGGAGGAGGAGGAAAAAGAAGAAGAGGAAGAAGAGGAAGAAGAGGAAGAAGAAAAGAAAGAAAAGTCACTGATATGATTCATTATGATGTTCTGCTAGTCTCATAGATTGATGCCTAGACAAATCATCATCAGAGAAGCCTCATCCAGCAACCAATGGGAGCAGATGCTGAGATCAAGAGCCAAACATTAGCCAGAGCTGGGGAAACTCAGAAGAAGAGGAGGTGGAAGGATTATTCCTATAATTCCTGAGGCATTGAGGTCACCAGGAGAACATGGCCAACAGAATCAACTAAGCAGGGTTCATAGGGCATCATGGAGACTGAAGTGGCAATTACAGAGCCTGCATGGGTCTGTGCTAGTTCCTCTGCATGTATGTTATGGTTGTGTAGCTTAGTGTTCTTGTGGGACTCATAGCAGCAGGAGTGGGATGTAGCAGGCTTTCTTTTGGGCCACCAACCAGCTCTCAAATGATGACACAGAAGCTTATTATTAGTTAGGAATGTTTGACCTTACCTTTGCTTGTCCCACTAACTTTTATGACTTATTTTAACCTATTTCTCTTCATCTACATTTTGCCTCAGGACTTCTTACCTTTCTTTCATTCTATATGTCCTACTCCATGTAGGTAACATGTGGAGAGAGAATGTCTTGGGATTCCCAGATATGGCTGGTGACACAAGCTCTTAGATTGGGAAGTACAAGAAGTCTCAATCAAGGAGAAGCAAAGATTTTATAGGCATTAAGAGAGAGAAATATTTCCTGATAAAAGAATTAAAGAATCCCCCTTTGTCCCAGGATCATACTCTAAGATGCTCAGCAGATGACTGAGACTGTAGATAGTGCCAACCCTTTAAGTCCTATGTTTTCTTCTGAACAAGCATGTCTATACAAAAGTTTCATTTATCAATTAGGCACAATAAGAGATTAACAACAGCAACTATTAAAATAGAACAGCCATAAAACATTATAATAAAACTTACATAAATGTGTTCTCCCTTGCTCAAAATAGCTTTTTATATGTAATTCTAGATTATAACAATCCCCAGGTAATGAGAATGATATAGTCATAGTGCAGTAGGTTTAGGCTGCTATCAAATGAGTCATCTAAACACATACACAGTGATACCAAAACAGGTGAACTAAATGTCAAAAGGCTTCCAAGCAGGTACTGGGTAGATAACATATACAACCTGGATTCACTGCATGAGGGGTGACTTGCATCTCAGGTGGAATGCGATGGCCCCAGATTTCATTGAGCTGCCTGAATAGCACACCATTCAAGACTTACACATTAATTTTAGAATTTTCCATTTAATGTTTCTGGATTGTGTTGATGACAAGTAACTCAAACTGCGGATAATGAGAGAAATATTGTAGCTGAGTTTCTGATTTGCACTAGTGTCCATGTAGAGAAAAGGCAGCAGTATGAACGTCAGACTAACACATGTTTACTCCCCAGAATGAGTGATTGAATATATCTGAAACAACTTACAGCTTAGATTATTCAGCAGCAGTTATAATAAAACATATCTTAAGTTCATTTGTTTTTTTCTCATGGAGATTATCACATTTCTATGTTCCTGAACTGAAATAAAATAAATTAGCTGGAAAATCAAAAGAAGCAACCAGAAAAACTTATTACTGGCTCTCACACAAGCACATGGAACAAAGAATGAAAGTTTGTCATAAATATCAGAAAGCCATAGTTTCTCTTGTTTAAAAGAAAGAAAATCCTGTGACCTGAAGGAGTAAGAATCATGACTGGGAGTAAGTGAAAGTGATGGTGACCACACTGGACAGATGTTACCAAGAGCCAGCTGCCCTGCTCAACCCCAGCCTCCAGCGAGTCAATTTGTAGAGGTCACTGTGTTAAATCCAGTGAGTGGGAAATGATGTTGTTTCTTAGCTCACCTCTGGGACATTACAGCACAGTGCTTGGTTCCTCCTTTGTCAGTCATCCTGGCTGTGACTTGTGACAACTGAAATTTTGTTTGGCAACTAGCTGGTGAGAGCTGTTTGCTTTTCCCAGATCAGATACTATGACTTTATTGTCATTAAACACTGTCCTTTGGGACAACTCATGACTCGTGATATAAGGCTACAGAAAGTTTTGTTTTTAATAGTAGTACATTGTTTTTAAACTACTAATACTCAACCTTGTATTTTTATCTGTGACTTTCCAGCATCTCACCACATCTTAGTCCATGTGCTTTGGGAAGCAAAGAGTGGGCAAAATGAAAATACAGCATCTGGCTAGAGACCCAGCTTAAGCACAGACACAATTGTTAATATACCATGAACAAAACATAATTAGCCTTTTACTTCTTTGTCTTGATTTTTTTAAACAAACAAGTTATTAATTTGAACACATGCAAATCTACATTAGGGTCTTTGTACCATTTTACCAAAACACTTTCTCCCAAGATCTTTGTTTGACTGAACCCTTTATCTCATCATATTGAAAGGAAGNTGTCTATTCACTCCCNGTNTAGCAAGGCTTTTGCTCCAACCCCCTTATTATCCACTTCATAAAAAATAAAGCACAATTTCTCTTTTTGGCACCTATTTTGTTTTACAGTAGTTGATTTTTTCTTCTTATTTTCTTCTCTCTTTTCTCTTTTCTAAACACACTAAACTCATGGGTTAATTTAGACCAGCTAGCCCTAGTTGAGACACAAATCATAGCAGCTATTTTACTGTCATAGGAAACCCTTAGCTGAGCCTAGCCTTGCTCAAGTTACTGATCCATAGAACTGTGAAACAAAATTTTTGTTTTTTTTAAGCTAAAATCTTTATTATTCTTCATTATACAGTTGTTAACCATTGGATCCTACAAAANCTTATGATACGTGGCTCCATGGCACATTCATAGGGCTCAGGATCTTTCACTTTTCCTTGGCTAATATTATCCTTTTATTGAAATACTCCACTCATATCANTCTATTCTAATTCAGACCATCCTTTGATTCTCTTTTCTTATTCCATTTTTTGAATGTTTTTATCTAGAATTTTTGAGCCATAGGCTGTTATGGAAAAATTAAATAAAGAAATCCATTACTAAGAAGCAAAATAAATATCTACTCGATTTCTCTCAGAATCTTTGCTTTACTTTTCAATTCTCATTAAGAAGAAAAAAGTTCAGTCTCTGTGAGTCCCAATTAGCTTAAGTTATGACCTAAGTCCTCTGTACATATGTTACAGTTGTATAGTTTGGTCTTCTTATGGGGCTCCTAACAGTGGGAGCAGGGGCTGTCTCTGACTCTGTTACTTGCCTTTGGCACCCTTTCCTCCTGCTGGGTTGCCTAGTCCAGCCTGAATAGGAGAGGAGATGCCTAGTCTTACTGTAACTTGATATGCCATGGCTGGCTGATATACATGGGAGGCCTTCACTTTTCTGGAGAGAAAGGAGGAGGAGTAGATAGGAGAGGGAAGGTTTGGGAGGAGGGACTGGGAGGAGAGGCGGGAGGGAAGGGAAACTATGATTGGTTGGTAAAAATTAATTAATTAATATTAAAAGTCAAGACAATGAAGAGGAAATAAGGCACAATCAGGAAGCACACCTGATCAAATATTCCCACCAAATTACATATTGAAGTTTTCAACATCTTGTCTTGAGATGTTGCCCAGGCTAGCCCTAAACTCCTAGGCTGAAGTGATTTTTCCTACCTCAGCTTCTAAATGAGCTGATGCCCTCTTTCAAGTTGTCTATAGTTTGTGTAAAGTTGTGAATAAATATGATCTAGGACAAAAAGAAAGAAGAAAATAGTTGATTTGACAAAATGTGGATGGACAGATAATCACTTTTCTTTGTATAAACCTGGNGGTGGTTTGAATATGAAGTGCCCTCCATCCCCAGGCTTGTGATAAATCTTCGGTCCTTAGCTATGAGAACTAGTTTGGAAGATTCTGCAAAGGTTAGGAAGCAAGGTCTAGGAAGAAGAGGTAGACAGGAGCTGATCCTTGTGGGCNTCTTGCCTTGGCTCCTTCCTGCTTCTCTTTGTGTTTCCTGTCTGCCAGGAGACAGCTCTTCTCTGCCACAGACTCTTGTCATCATGATGCTCTGTCCTAGGAGGCCTAGAAATGTGGAGTCAAGTGGCCATGAACTAAACCTATGACCTGGCACTTTTCCTTGGGTTGTTATTGTCAGGTATTTTGGTCACAGTGACAAAAAGTAACTAACAATCCTTTTATAATGTAATTTAAAATTTTGTGCCTTGTCAAAGCTTGTGTGAGTAACCAACCAATATCTGATTTGACTTAAGGCCCACTGTATGAGATGGAACCCATACCCAACACTGCTTGGGTAACCAAGAGCCTGAGACTAGAAAGCCCAGGGACCTAGGGTGAAAACCAAACACTACTGTTTCAAAAAAAGAAAAAATAAATAAAAGAAAGCAATAAAATGACTCCCAATGACATTCTCCCATACTGATAGACCAGTGCCTTGTTCAGTCATCATCCAAGAAGCTTCCTCCTGCACCAGATGGTAACAAATACAGAGACCCATAGCCAGACAATATGCAGAGAGTGGAGACATTGGAACACTAAACCCAGATGTCTCCATCAAATTATTCCCCTCAGGTCTTAGGTAACTCTGAGTAAGAAAAGGTTTAAAAATGCAAGAGCCCAAGGGGATAGAGGAACACCAAGGAAACAAGGCCTTCTAAAAGCCGCATGGTCAATGCACGTATGTACTCACAGAGACTGAGTCAGCATGCATCAGATGGGGCCCCAGATCCAAAAGGAGAAGTGGACACAGGCTTCCATGCTGTAGGATGTTGTTCTGTATGCTGTGAATATGTGTTGCTCTGATTGGTTGATAAATAAAAAGCTGATTGGCCAGCAGCTAGGTGGGAAGTATAGGCGGGGTGAGCAGCCTAGGAGAATGCTGGGAAGAGGAAGGGCTGAGTCAGGAGTCACCAGCCAGACACAGAGGAAGCAAGATGACAAGGCAAAACTGAGAAAACACACCAAGCCAGGTGGCTAAACATAAATAAGAATTATAGGTTAATTTAAGTGTGAGAGCTAGTCAGTAATGAGCCTGAACTAATGGCCAAGCAGTTATAAATAATATTAAGGCTCTGAGTGATTATTTTATAAGTGACTATGGGTCTGTGGGGGCCAGGAGGAACCTGAGAAACGTTTGTTTCCATCCCTAACTCAGGAGCAATTTCCAATTGATAACCATTTGCAAATGAAAAATTAGTTTTCTTCAAGTGAGTCTCACTAGGGAAACAAGCTACTCTTAACAGTTGACCACATGGCCAACATTAAATGAACTAGCACTAGATGGCCAACATAAAATGAACTCAATGGCATCTTTAGAGGTTCCTTGTCTCATAATGTCATGTCAGGGCTTAAATTATTTTTTAGTCTTTTTTTTTTTTTTACTATGTCTTATTTATACATGCTTTCCTGCTTCTTTTCACCCTACAGGTTATTCATGTATATATTATGGCTTCCAGTTTAGCATTTTTATGTGGTTCTTGTGTGTGTCTCTGCATCTATAGTGGTTTCTTATGCTTTTTCTTGGGCTCTTTTCCCTCTGTGTGTTTTGTCTTATTTTGNGGTGTTGGTTTTTGTTTATATTATTCTATTATATTTTATTATTATCCCTTAGAAGCCTGTTTGTTTTCTAATGAGAGACAGAAAGGGGGTGGATCCAGATGGGAGGGGAAGTGAAGAGGAACTGGAAGGAGTAGAGGGAGGGGAAACTGTAATCAGGATATAATGTGTGAAAAAAAATCTATTTTCAATAAAAGGATAAAATGTGCCTTCTGTATGTATTATCATTTGCAGTTTTAATTACAATAATTAAAAATTAGTTCATATTAAAATAAAAAAGGCCTCTGGGTGGAACTAGAAAAAAATCATCCTGAGTGAGGTAACCCAGANTTATCAGAAAGACAAGCATGGTATGTGCTTACTCATAAATGGATATATTAGCTGTAAAATAAAGGATAACTATGCTACAATCCACAGACCCATAGAGGTTAGGTAACAAAGGGGGGGCCCAAAGGTGGACAGGGACAAATGGATTTCACTGGGAAGGGGAAATACAAGACATCTCCTGTGTAGACTATGGCCTGGTAGGGATGGGAACATGAGGGATTGGGTTGGGGGGCATTGGATGGAGGGAGAGTAATGAAAGGAACATCTTGATGCAGGGCATTTTGCGGTCAGGTAGAAACCTGGTGCAAGGGAAACTCCCAATAATCTACAAGGATGACCCCAACTAAGACTCCTAGCAATAGTGAATAGGTAACCTTAACTGGCCATCTCTTGTAACTACTCCAATTATTATCAGAAAGCCTTCATCCAGTGACTGATGGAAGCAGATGCAGAGATCCACAGCCAAGCACTGTTGTTGAGCTAGGGGAATCCTGTTGAAGAGAGGGAGGAAGGATTGTATGAACCAGGGGGATCAAGGTCATCATAAGGGAATCCACAGAAAGAACTAACCTGGGCTCAGTAGGAGCTCATAGACTCTGGACCAACATCTAGGGAGCCTGCATGAGACAGACCTTTAGGCCCTCTACATATGTGTGACAGTTGTGTAGCTTGATCTACTTGTGGGACTCCGAGTGGTGGAAGCAGGGCCTGTCCTTAATGCTTTGGCTGGCTTCCAGGAACCTATTCCTCATACTGGGTTGCCTTGCCCAGCCTTAATACAAGGGGAGGAGCTTAGTCCTATTTCANCTTGATATTCCATGCTTTGTTGACACCCATGGGAGGCCTGCTCCTTTCTGAACAGAAACAGAAGAGGAGTGGATTGGGGAGGGGACAGGAGGAGCTGGGGGAAAAGAATGGGAGGAGAGGAGGGAGAGAAAACTCTGGTCAGGATGTAAAATAAATGAATACATTTAATTCATAAAAAGCCTCTCTATCCTTGACAACCTCTCATAGCAAGACCATTTCACAGAAGTAAGTGTTGTGATGCTAGAAACCTTGATGCCTTTAAATCTTCAGATGCAAGTCTGACTAAAGAGCAGCTCAGTGTTTGTCACTACGTTAACTGCATGGCCATTCAACTATTCTGGAGAACTATCACCTAGAGAGAAAATGAAGGACCACTCTTATCAGCAAAGGTATGCCACCTCCAAAACAAGAGGAAAAAATAAAGGTGAGCCTTCCCTGGGGAATACCTCACAGCCTTCTTTTGCTAATAAAGTCACAAGCAGGTAAATATCTCAAAAAAATTCCTAATTTCAGTGACATTCTTACATAAATAAGAATAAAAGATAATCACCCTTCAAAACTATNTATGGTTTGGATTTGTTAGAGTTATCATTAAAAAAATCCAANAGTTTTCTTCTTTTCTTTCCTTTGTTGAGACAGGGTTTCTCTGTTTCTTTAGTCCCTGGCTGTCCTGGAACTTACTCTGTAGATGAGGCTGGCCTGGAACTCAGAGAGCTGCCCACCTTTGCCTCTCCAGTGCTGGGATTAAAGGTGTGCATTACCACACCCAGCTAAACATGCTTTTTATTTTTTAAAAGTTTTAATTTATTTTTATTTTTTATTTTTTGTGCCAGAGAGTTTCAACAGCAGAAATGGCTTTTACTNCCTCAGTCCAGGAGGGTGGAAGTCCAAGGTTGAGGCCTTTCAGGGTTGGTGTCTTCTGAGAGCTTTTATTGGTTTGTGATGATGCTTGTTTCTGTGTCATAATCTACTCTTATAAACTAACCAATCATACTGGATTAATCATATTGGTTAATCCACATGACCGAATTTTGAGGTAATTCCTCTTATGGGGATTAGGATACCATTATAAGAGAATTTTGGCAGGGGTGGGAGAGGCAATTCATTCCATAGCATGTATGCCCGATAGGGGAAAGAATAAACTACTTTTGGTTATATTTAGAAAAACTATAGCTTTGCATGGCAAAAACATGAACAGCAAAGCAAAAAGTGAAACAAAACTACAACACAACAACAGACACAAATGCTATCTTGGGAAAATATTTCTATTTTGCCTCCCAACCATNGGGTTATACCTACTGTTACACAGGTTTTCACATGGAGAAGATAGCCTCATAGAAGGATGTACTACAGNAATGAGCATCCTTCAGTGAAAGAGGAAGTGATATGGCTTGTAATCACATAAAGGACACATGAGTTTATTGTTGTAGGAGAAATGGAAATTCAAAACAGAGTGAATTGTACCTTAATTATCTGATGCACAAAGGATCTGAGTTTGAGAATCTGACAAGGTGCTCACCTGGAGAAGCAGCGAACATGCTTTAGACATCAGTGTGATCACGAAATAGCCTTTCAAAACTTACATATGCATTTGTATTTTGGCTTACCAACTCCACTTCTAGTAATAGATTTCATCATCAAAAATACAAAAAGATGTATGGGTAAAGCCTTCATCATAGGACAATTTAAATTAACATAGAATTTAATTCAGTAGCTCCTCAAAAAGGATGTAGTTTAATAAGCTATGGTACAGCTGATATTATTCAGGCATATGTAGTTGATAAAAGGGGTGTGTGTGTGTGTGTGTGTGTGTGTGTGTTGAATTGTTCAGATGGGGTAGTCCCATTGTTCCCTGGGCTTGCTTAGAACTCACTATAAAACCTAGGCTGGCCTCGAACTCATGGCAATCCTCTGGTCTCAGCCTCATGAACAAATATCTTTAGAATATATTAAATGGAATGAAGGAATATGGATAATATGGATAAAATGTTATAGAGTATTTTGTCATATATAATAGATATAGATATATTCCTTTCTATGTGTGATGAGGAAGAAACAATAAAATAAATGCTATTTAAAAGGGGGCTAAAGAGATGGCTTGCTGGTTAAGAGTACTATCTGCTTTTGCAGAAGACAGGAGCTCAGTTCCCAGCACCCACATCAGACAGCTCACACCCACCTGTAACTCCAATTCTAAAGAATCCAATGCCTTCATATAGGTAGATAACCTCTCTGTAGGTACCTACACACTTGTCACACATGTACATGTAAATAAAAATATTTTGAAATTACTTAAAAGGGAGAGATTCCACAACTTGATGGTAAAGCCCCATTTCTGAAGACACCAATCATCTATGTCATCAAACATAGAGAAACCAAGCTGATGCCCAATTAGAAGCTTCACTCCTACTGAATAGTGTCCATGGTGCTGGAAGGAACTTTGTATAGTACTGGAGGAGAAAGGCAATCATAAATTTCACCCATCTATAAACCCTGCAACCTACAACAGTGATCCATTGCAAGATANTATGTTATGGGAATAATAAAGCCCTTTTTGACTGAATTTAAGGCTCACTCCATGAGATGGAATCCACACTCTGGCCAAGAATCTGAGACTAAATATGCCAGGGGCAGCAAGGGAAAACCTATTATTATTTTGCTGAAGGAACATGGGAATAAAATCACTCCTAATGGCCAATTGCTATACCATAGCTCAGTGCATCACTTTAACTCTCATAAGAGAAGCTTCTTCTTGCAGTAGATGGTAATTAAAAAGAGACTCAGAAATGGACACTGTGCAGAGAATGAGAGAGTTTGAAGCACTCAATGCTAAATGAGATGTCTTTATCAAACCCCACTCCTCAAGGCTCAGGACCTATGTGGATGGGGAGGTGGAAAAACTGTTGTTAGGGCCTGAGGTGGTGGAAGACTTCAAGGAAACTGTCTTCCAGACACAACAGGACTGAAGCACATGTAAACTTAAAGTAACTGTGATAGCATTCACAAGACCTACACAGATTAAAACTGGACGATATCACAGCATTGAGAGGGGAAGTGGACACAAAGCTCCATCCCTCACCAAGAAGCTATTTGCAATTGATACATGCAGGGAAAGGAAAAATCAGTTTTTCCTAATCTAGTGTCACTTGTTATATCAACCACACTATGCACACCTGCTTGATCACACATCAGTCACACTCCCCATGCCCAGGAGTGGCTGGCCAATGACAAAAATGGCTCCATTTTTTGTTTGTTTGTTGTAGGCTTTTTTTAAAATTTTGTTTTTTTTCCCTTTTGTTTGTTTTGATTTTCTTTTTCTCTTTTCTTCTTCGAGAGAGAATGAGAGGGAGGGAGAGAGGGAAAGAAAGAGGGAGAGTGAAAGGGGGGAGAACGCATAAAGTTGGGTGGGTAGGGAGGTGAGGAAGATCTGGGAGGAGGTAGAAAGGGGAAACATGATAAAATATATATTATATGAAAACAATTTTAAGTTAAAAAATAAACCTTAATACACTACAACTAGATTCATTCAGCTAGATGATCCTGAGCCCTGTGAATGTACCATGGGGCCATGCATCATAAGATTTTGTAGGATCCAATGGTTAACAACTGTATAATGAAGAATAATAAAGATTTCAGCTTGAAAACCAAAAATTTTATTGTTTCACAGTTCTGTGGGTCAGTAACTTGAGCAAGGCTAGGCTCAGCTAAGGGTTTCCTATGACAGTAAAATAGCTGCTATGATTTGTGTCTCAACTAGGGCTGGCTAGTCTAAATTGACCCATGAGTTTAGTGTGTTTAGAAAAGAGAAAAGAGAGAAGAAAATAAGAAGAAAAAAATCAACTACTGTAAAACAAAATAGGTGCCAAAAAGAGAAATTGTGCTTTATTTTTTATGAAGTGGATAATAAGGGGGTTGGAGCAAAAGCCTTGCTANACNGGGAGTGAATAGACANCTTCCTTTCAATATGATGAGATAAAGGGTTCAGTCAAACAAAGATCTTGGGAGAAAGTGTTTTGGTAAAATGGTACAAAGACCCTAATGTAGATTTGCATGTGTTCAAATTAATAACTTGTTTGTTTAAAAAAATCAAGACAAAGAAGTAAAAGGCTAATTATGTTTTGTTCATGGTATATTAACAATTGTGTCTGTGCTTAAGCTGGGTCTCTAGCCAGATGCTGTATTTTCATTTTGCCCACTCTTTGCTTCCCAAAGCACATGGACTAAGATGTGGTGAGATGCTGGAAAGTCACAGATAAAAATACAAGGTTGAGTATTAGTAGTTTAAAAACAATGTACTACTATTAAAAACAAAACTTTCTGTAGCCTTATATCACGAGTCATGAGTTGTCCCAAAGGACAGTGTTTAATGACAATAAAGTCATAGTGTCTGGTCTGGGAAAAACAAGAGCCTTCACCAGCTAGTTGCCAAACANAATCTCAGTTGTCACCAGTCACAGCCAGGATGACTGACAAAGGGCACTGTGAGGATATCAACTCCCAGGATACAGAATGGAAGGGGCCAGGGACAAATGCATTCTTCCAAAGTCATCTGTGACCTACCTTCTCCAGCCAGGCCTCTCACTTACCACTTACCACTTCCTCTTAATAATGCCATCAAATTATGAATCCATCAGCAGATTAATCATTGGCTAGGTCCNAGCCCTCATGCTCAATCACTTCCCCAAAGCCCATCAGCTGACAAACAAGCTTTGACACATGAGCATTTGGTTGGTGATCGTCTCAAATTGACAGTGCTCCAAGGGTATTGCTGCACTTTGACACTGAGAGGGTGATTTCATGGAAAGAGGATGATCACATGTTCCTTCAAACCTCTCAGATTCTTCCCTATTTATTTCTTCTTTCTGGTTTGTGCCTTTGTCTAAAGTCAATGTGACAGTGGGTATAACAATCATCAGTGAGTTGTTCTAGCAAAGTATTTAATTTGAGGATGGTTGTCAACATTCCTCTATTTTTATTCATTTGGGCTGAAGTAATGTTGTCTCTATGAATGCTTGTAGCTGTTGTGAAGTGAGGGCAANCTTATGTTCAGTTTGCCTTGTTCATTTAAATACTTANTGAGTCAAGGATAAAGGCTGTGTTTACTTTTATTATTCCTCAGGGAAGGCTACAATGGCAGCGCATTAAAGTCCTGAGAATTTCTTCCTGCTTGAGTTTGTATTTATCAAATACCTTATTTATCAAACATACATCACCACTTATTTAAACTCTCTAGAAGCATGGTGTTGAACACTTGGCAAAGATATAAGTACTTAAGTGTAAATCTCTGTCAGCTTTTGTTAATCAGAATAGACCTTTATAACCTTGATTTTTTATCACCATATAGAGTATATTCTAAACCAGAGTTGAATCACATATAACTTTATATTTCTATCATCATACAAAAGTCCACTGCTTACATCATGATGAGGTCACCATCCAAGATGGAGAAGAGCCACGTGGTTGCTGTTTAGAACATGTTTTTCTAAATAATAGTTACATGCACATATATATACCGAGTTGAATCCAAGTTACATACACATACATGCAGAATTAAACCCAGCTTACATTTACACATATAGGGTTAAATCCAAGTCACATACATATACACACATATATATATATATTAAACAGGAGTTGAATAAATTAAAAGAAAGGGAAAACTGGTGTGTGCTGAGCCAGATGAAGCCGGCTTCTCCATCTCTGACTCCCATGTTGCAGCAGACATAGACAAGACAGAGAGGAGAGAGAGAGAGAGAGAGAGAGAGAGAGAGAGAGAGAGTATAGACAGACACAAGCAGGTCTTGGAGCAAAGAAAAAGAAAGGGGAGAATTCTTTCTCTGTTCCCCGACTCCCTGGTCCAAAAAATACCGAGGCCAGTCTCACATCTAGGGGAATGGTCAGAGGCGGGTAGCCCCAGAGACCCAGTTGCTGGTATTGAATGAAAGGCAAAGCTGCGGGTGAATGAGAAAGCAGATTTGTTGCAGGTGAAAAAGAGCAGATCCATTGCGGAGTGGAGCAGGCAGATAAGGTCCTAAAGCGAAGTGGGTACCTTTGGCGGACCATGTCAAGGTATGGCACTAAGCAAACATGCCACACACCACAGANTTAGTGCAAGAGGTTTATTGGGAGGAGGAGAGCCGAAAGTGAAAGAGTGAAAGGCTGCATCGGAGTGGGGACTTGAGAGAGGCAGACAGATAAGAGGAAGAGAAGCAAGAGAGAAAAGAAGAGGCAAGAGAGGGAATTAGAAGCAAAGAGAGGA
>LZPO01008454.1:10791-23355 GCA_001675575.1 Neotoma lepida | reverse complement strand
ATGTGGATGCTGGGAATTGAACCCAGGTCCTCTGGAAGAGGAGTCAGGGCTCTTGCATGCCGAGTCATCTCTCCAGCTCGGAGGTTTTATTTATTTTTATTTTATCTGTGTGAGTGTTTGCGTACATGTATGTGTGTGTACTGTGTGCATGCAGTGCCTATGGAGGCCAGAAGAGGGCATCAGATCTCCTGGAACTGGGGTTACAGATGGTAGTGAGCGCCATGTGGGTTCTGGGAGTGAACCCAGGTCCTCTGGAAGAGAAGCCCTTCTCTCCATTACTAACTGTTGCCCTCTAATAGGTCTGTATATTGTGTTGGGAAATTCTTTTCAATGTTTCTGTAAACTTTTCTTGTATCCTAGGTAATTATTTTCTTTTTAATGTTATTTTAATTAATACTATCTAAATTTTTTGCTATCTCATTTTTTTCTTTGAGGATTTATGCTTCATTAATTGNGAAAAAAATTATCCATTATGTTTTCAAATTGTGCTTTCCCAGCTTTCTTTATATGCTTGCTCTCTTTAAACAATAATTTAATTTTGCATTATATAAAAGCGTTTTCTAAAATTTAGAAATCCTATTTCATTATTTTCAGTGAAAAGTTTCCTAATGTCAGTGGAGGATATTTTAAAAGTCTTCAAATGTTAANGAACCCTTTCCAATTCATTTTTCTAGTACTATGATTTTTGNTTTTTGATGCATTTATTTTTGAGCATTTAATGAGCCTAGTATTTGGCCTTATTGGGGAATTAATTTTTTTCTTTTGAAGCAGGACTCACTATATTTCCCTAGTTATCCTGGAATTCTTTCTATAGCTCAGGCCAACTACTTCTCCTGAGTGCTAGGATGGAAGGCCTGCCTGNCTGGACTTTAATAATAATAGTTTTTATAACTGGTGACTCTCTCCTCGGAAAGTATTTGTTCCCTTATAGAATTTAAATCGCGATTGTGACCCTTTGGTGATCTGTTCTTGTGGGAATTATTCATGGCACAGATTGAGAATACATTCTGCTGGAGATATTTTGCTTTTTCAAGGCACTCCAGGGTTAGTTTGGATTTANAGCTATTTTTAAACTGGTGATTAAGGCTGGAGGATTCCTTGGTCTCACATGAGTGATGTAAATTTAACCCCTAGTCCACACCAGAACAGGCCTGTAGCTATACATTTGAATAGAAGCCTTTCAGTCCAGCCCAGACCTTCACCAAGACAGACAAGTCATCTTGTATCTGTGACCTGCTGTGTGTATTTTNCTCCTGGTGGTATTTTCTATTTTCTACTTAGTCTCACACATTAGGAAGAGTAGTCCTACTCCCTCTTCAAAGCTTTGTTTCTTGTCCTTTTGTAAGCAATAAAATTGTCTGGGGTGATCAAGTCAGCATCCATGTAGCGCTATCCTAGGAGGCTGTGTAGGGCCTTGTCTGCTGCAATACTAGCATTTAGGCTTGCTGCCCTACTTTTGTTAATGATTTGTGGTTTTCATGCAAAACTGCTTTTTCTATCTCTGGGTATCTTAGAGGGGGAACTAATTATGTGTGCCACCTTGCTGGNACAAAAGCCAATATTAAACTGTTGCCTATGAATTAGATTTTTGGCACAATTAGAGCCCCAAATAACATTCTTGCCTATAGGAAAGTTGTTACTTGGTTCCCTTAAATGTCAGCTGGGTATGACTTCTGCCATTAAGCAAAAGAAAGGAAAGCTCTCTTTATCTTCTTACAAATGCACATTATAACAATGTCAGTAATTGTTGCTAGGTTAAATCATTTCAAAGTTTAAATATTTCCCTCTGGAAAAATGAACCATTACTTATGTGTCCCCACTACTCTCTGTCTCTGTCTCTCTCTGTCTCTCTCTCTTTCTATGTGTGTGTGTGTGTGTGTGTGTGTGTGTGTGTGTGTGTGTGTGTGTGTCTGTGTGTATGCAGGTACACACATCACAGTGTATGTAGAGGTCAGAGAACAACCCCAAGTGGTCTTCCCTTTCTGCTTTGTTTGAGAGAGAGTCTCTCATTTTGACCCTGATTCAGGCTAATCACTGATTTGTGATCTACAGACCAGAGGTTCCTATTTTTCCCTCCTATCTTGTTATAGGAGCATTGGGTTAGAGACATGTCTGCTACCATGCTGAGCTTCTATGTAGGTTCTGGGGAATTTGAACTCAGGTTCTTATGCTTGGATGGAAAGAACTTTTTCCATGAAGTCATCTCCACTGCTCCCTGTGTTAGGTTTTAAAACACTTCTTTAGGAAGATGCTTGAAAAGAACTGCAAATTTGTGTTGCTATCTCTTTTTACAAACTACAACCAATAAATCTCTGAAGAAATTAGTGAGGGCTGCAGAGTTGGCTCAGTGCTTAAAAGCACTTGTCCTTGCAGAGGACCCAGGTTCAATTCCCAGCACCCACATGGCAGCTAAAAGAGGTTTTATAACTCAAGTTCCAGGGGATCCGATGCCCTCTTCTGAACTCCAAGCATACCAAGCACACAAATGGCACACATACATAGATGTATGCAAAACATCCATACACATACAATAAAACAGATGAATATAAAAAATTTAAAAAAAGAAATTAGTAGTTAGTATTCTGATTACGATTTTGTCACTTAAAAATTATATCATTTTAAAGTTTTGGTCAATATGATGTGTACTTTCTGCAACATTCAGGATTTGAGCTCAGTAGTAAGAGTACTTATTCAGGGAGCTCTTAGATCTATAATTAATCTAATAACTTTTGTATTAAGTTTAATTACACTGAATGATGAAATAAAAAAGACAGATCATTTGCCTTCAGGGCATCATGACTTTTGTTCATCACCATTTTATTTCACAAGTGTCAGATTTATGAGCATCTAGTCTGATGGCTCCTAGTTCCATCATGAGTTTCACATAACAGGGGTATCACCGACATAAAACTTGGGATGGAGAACACATTGGTACCCTGCTCATTAACAAGCTGACTGAAATCTGGTGTTCTTTAGTCTTAATTTTCGAAGCGCTAGAGTGAAAAGCAAAAGATTAGGGGAAGAGAGCTGTTTGAGGCTTTGGTGGACATGTCTTCACGTACTGAAGTGATTTGTGAGGTTGGATGGGANGGGAATGACCTTTCCAAGAGTTACGCCTGAATGTCCCACATGGAATCAGACTTTTCACAGACTCTGCACTTTGTTATTGTAACTCCAAGTTGACACAATCCTTAACACCATAGTTTTTAGGTATTCATAATTAAAATGTAATATGTGAATTAAGTTTATAGCCTAAAATAATGTATCTTGCCTCTCAGAACTGAAGCAGCAGTAGCAAAGGAAGGCTTTTACATAGACACCTGGAACCTAAGCTCCCAAATGAGTGATTAGTCTTTTGGAAGTATTTAAAATTGGAGATGACTTGAACCATCATCACAGTGTAGCTCCTTCTAGCAATCCTTTGTTGTATTGTCTCTATTGTGCTATACATTCACAATCCTAACTGTATTTACTTTCTCTGTCTCTGTTTCTCCCTTTCTCTTTTTCTCTCTCTTTCTCTGTCTCATACACACACACACACACACACACACACACACACACACACACACACACACACACACACACACACACACACACACACACACAATCTTAATTTAGCAGACCAAAATATGAATTGGTCAAATTATGTTGATATTTTATGATTCAGATTTCCTTAGTCCTATTATTTCTATTTGTTTTTCTCTATGCCCACGCCCATGGCTTGTCTGCTTCCATTGACAGATTTTTGTCACAGACACATTTTTTTTTTTAAAGAACAGAGTAAGCTAAGTTAAAGAAGTGTTTTCATAATAATGACTTAAATCCCTGGAATATTCATATTGTAAAAGAGACCATGATAATGACGGCACTACTCCAGGAGGATTGAACCTGTGAAGAGGGTTTGAAAGCCACAGGGAGCCAGATGGGGATGTTTGTTGGCATTTCAGGGCCTGAGTTCTTATAGCACCTTAGGAATAGCCTTAGATTTCCTTGAGAGTTTTTGAGATTGAGAAAAGTCTTTATTACAAGNTCTGAAGACTAAATATATAAAGAAAGGGTTCAGAATTACTGAAAAGGTAGTAGCACAAGAAAGATTTACTATCTTATAGTCATTCACCCCTTGGTCTTAAACTCTTTCTACCCTGTCTTTTGTGATGATCCCTGAGTCCTGGGAGTAGTGGGTCCAGTTTAGGGTTGAGCATTCTATAGTGCCTTAGAGCTATTGGCATTTGTTAGGTGCCAGGAGAGAGGAAGAGTAGATTTTCTCTAAGAGTGTAGTCCCTGTAGTCATTCACTCTCCAATGGAAGACTGTACCCAATAACATTTGGGTAGCTAAAATTAATCTTTGTGGGTTTAAAAAAAGACATAAAGTTGGGTGGGAGTGACAGAGGATGGATCTGGGAAGAGTTGGGGGGAGGAGAAGTTAATAAGTTCACACACAAAACTTTCATATATATATAAAATATAGGGCCCAAGTTTCAAAATGAATTATTTTTCCCATTAGTCCAAGAAACACTGAATGAAGTATAGAAGGTTCTGGCCATCAGGCAATCATCATAAAAAGTATCAAACTGGAGGAATTGTTTCTTGAGATCAAGTCTTTCTCATTTTCTTTAAAAGATAATGGTGAAAGGCCCTTAAAAACGCTTTTCAAGTGAAAAAAGATGGGCACACTCTTTTTGGATCAGCTAATTTTCTTTGAATGTAGGTGTTCTCTGATTTATGATGGTCATAATCTAGGACCTGCTATATTAGCAGGCCAGAAACAGGACTGTCAAAAGTGAAATGGCCTGCAGTTGTAGAGGCATCCTCAGCCANTAGCTTGTCTTTCCACGTATAAATACATTCCAATGTCTCCCATTCCCAGTTTCTGTCCAGCTGTCCTTCTTTCTTAGCTTCCTATCCAGAACTTTCTCTTCCCATCTCTGGTTACAAGTTTCCATTACCCATTCCAATTTTGCCTTTGCCTCCACCATTANAGTCCCATTCGCTCAAGCTGCTATACATATTTTTCTGTTCTTATATTGTCTTTAGGGATCATTTACAGTACTTAACTACTTTTCTCCTCTTTGGATTGCTTCCCCACCTTGACTTGCATAATTCTACATTTTTTGGGGAGAATGTTTCTGTTGACTTTCTGTCCCTTCTTTACTGATTTTGGAATGCATGTGGAATAGTCAAACTTACTGCTGTACGTGTCTTTCTTTGAGTGTATATGTCTTTACAACACTTCGATGGAATAATTTAAAACTGTAGTTCAATATGAAACTGTGGGTTGCAATGCTAAATTCAATAATCTAGACGCAGAAGAAGAAAAATGCTATGATCTCATTTATTTGTGAAATCTAAAAAGTTGATCTCCTAGAAATGAAGAATAGAAGTGTGATTACCAGGAGCCTCAGAGGGTGACGTGAGCAAGTGTTGATCAAAGGATACGAACTCTCAGGTTAGTAACTTCTGAACCCAATGTAAAACATGGTAGCTGTGCTTAATGATGTGGTCTGTACTTGAAATTTGCTAAGACAGTAGACCTTATGTGTCATTACACGTAAGAAAAGTAGCATAGTGATGGAAAGTGATTGGTATGCTATCACAAGTACAGTGGAGGTGTTTTGAATGAGGTGTCCCACAAAGGCTCTGGCATTTGAACACTTTGTCCCCAGTTAGTGGAGCTGTTGGGAAAGGGTTAGGAAATGTGGTCTTGCTGGAGGAGGTGTATTACTGGGAGCACGCTTTGAGAATTTAAAGACTCCTGCCATTTGAAGCTCCCCCTCTCTGCTTCCTGTTGTGGTTTGAAACATCCGGCAGAAGAGGGGGTGAGCAGNTTTTGGGAGCCAGAGGGTCAGGGGCATCAGGGAAAGCTCACAGGGTCAGCTGACCTGGGCTTATAGGAGCTCAGAGAGACTGAACTGATAACCAGGAAGGCTGCATGGGACTCTGCATACTTGTTGCAATTGTATAGCTTGGTCAAGGGGACTCCTAATAGTGGAAACTCCGATTCTTGAGCTGGCTTTTGGGACGTTACTCCTCACACTGGGTCGCCTTGTTCAGCCTTAACACTTGGGCAGGGAAGCAGTGGTGCTTGGTCTTGCTGCAGCTTAAATGCCACGTTTTGTTGATACTTATGGCAGACCTGCCCTTTCCTTGGCAGAGATGGAGGACGAGTGGATTGGGGGGTGGGACAGAGAGGGGAGGGTTGTGTGGGGGTAGAGACTGGGAGGGAAGGAGAGAGGGGAAACTGCGGCCATGATGTAGAATAAATAAAAAATAATAAGTAAATTTATTAAAAGAAAAGAAACATGAGCCCCTAGCTTCGGCTGCAGTCACCATGTCTGCCTGCTCCCACGCTTCCCCTCCAGGGCGATGATGGACTCTTATCCCTCAGGAACTGTAAGTCCAAAGCAAACTCTTTCCTCTGTAAATTGCCTTGGTCATGGTGCTTTATCATCCAATAGAAAAGTAACTAACACGACACTCATCATTGCGACATATCTTTATGTTAGAAATTATATCATGTACATTAAATACATACTTTTTTCCAGTCATTCTTCTACAAAAGCTGGGAAAATATCTCAGCCTAATATTTTGTTTTATTTATAAGGTTAAGAAACTCTCCATTTCAATGAAACTACTTTTGGTAGTTTATCTTTTTGTATACTCTTGGTGGCCATCTCTACTGAGAGTCCTTCATTCTCAGCACCAGACAGTGTTTGCAGTACAGTACTATTATTCACTACTAGAAGATTGGTTTATTCTAATTCCAGCGAATTAACAAGTGAAGAGACAAAAGTCCAAATTACTTAGTGGTTTTTGAAGAGTTAAACTTTGAGTTGAGCTATATTAAAGTTCCTTTATCTGATGAAAGGGACCTTCAAATAGAAATAAAGTTACAGATAAATAAGGAGCAATTTTTATTTCTTACATTTTTGCAGATTTATTTCTCCTGATGACACATAGTTATCATTACCCAGGTGTAGGTAATGTTAGCATGGAGAGACCATGGGAGGATTTCAGCATAGTGCAGTTTTTCCATAAATATCCAGATAGTTTGTTGCGGTCAGGGATGACAGGTTCCTGAGAACTAAGTGTCATGTGTGCTCACAGAGTTCTGGGGTAGTCCAGGTTCAGAAGGTGTTAGTGGGCCAACAGTAGCTGTTGTGGCCAGCTTATGGGGTAAGAGTTAAACAAAAGAATTTAGACAACGATGATTTTACAGCTAAATAACTTCAGAATTGCATTTTGGTTACATTTATTTGAATTAGATATCTGTAAAATTTCCACTTCTACAAAGCATGAAAAAGTTAGCTAAAATGAATGATCATCAAACAAGACATGATTATGGCTTATGATTCTGTACCAAATACTTTGAAAGTAAAAGTGCCAAGTAGTCTATATTAAATGAATTGTGTTTCTTCTTTAAAAACCACACCTAAATGAGACTGCAAATTGGATTAACACATGACTTTGAGAACATCCTTAAAGGATAAGTATATATTTCATCACCTCTGTGTTCTAAAGGCTTTTGTTTTTTCACTTAAGAAAAAGGAAAAATTTCAATTTCTAGTCCGAGAAAATTAAACCTATTAATTTGATTCCAGGGTTCCAGGATTTTACGGAGAAGTGAGAGACTTTGGAAAATTTCTCTTTGGTGTCATAACAAATTTTCTTTTGTTTTCCTTTGTGTATTTTAGGGGTGTCAAGTTTAATATCTTAGTCAACAAGAAAGTCTTTTGGGGATGTCTACTAAGCTGCAGTGAGTCATAGAGACACGGACTGTAGGAGCATCCAAAGGTAATCTGCTTCCATCTTCTGCTTCCAACAGGGCATCAGAATCATGTTTCATTCTGTTTCTAAAATCTGAAAGAAGAAATAAAACCCTCCAGAGTATTACGAACTGAGCACTTAAAAGGTTATGTGTTGGAACTAGCATATTTCTTTTAATACTCTTTACTAGATTGGGATGTATAGGTAAATTAGGTAAGATTGTTTCACCTCAATTTATACATTTAGGACAAGTTATGTAGCTCTATTTTGTAACTAATATATTTAGCCCAAGTAGTCTTTTTCAGAATTTCTTTCCACAATGTCTTAGTGTTTGACACCCAATGACAGTACTAACAACCTAAGGAGCTATAATATCATTACTCCTGTTGAATAACCGATCACATTCTTAGCTGTAGAATGCTTTCACNTGTTTCAGAGTCTGAGCCAGTACACACATACTGAGGAGCATACCACTTGAAAACAGACTAACCAAAGGCTCTTGATAGTTCTTGTGAATGGAGAACCCGAAATTACTTATGCTTTTAAGTGGTTGAAAAAATAATCCAGGTGAAATTCCAATAAGTAAAATATCTGGAAACCGATTCTACAAATAGATTATAATACTTTGTAGTTATTTCAGAATATGGCTTAAGAAGACATCCAATAAGATAGGATTCTGAATCAAAGATGGTCCTTCATTACAAGGTAATTCCCAACATGGCCCATCAGCATTTGGTACAGATGGAGATCTGTGCAGTGGTGCTGGGGATTTTAAAAAGCAGCTGTCCTTTAAAGGAAAGGTGTTTATCTTTAGGTTCAAGAAAACACCACATTTTGCATAAATCTGCCCAACCAAATGGCATACACTCTGTGATCCAGCAGACTGGAAGAAAAGCCTCTTGTGTTTTCTACTCCTCATGGCTTGGTTACTATTGCAAGACTGTGATCCAAGTTGTGGATTAAGAGAGATGATTGCAGCATTAATATCCTGGAGTCTTTCAAGAGNGTCATTTCTTTTTCCTTTATACTCTAGCATGCACAGAACACAGATAGAGCCCTCATTAGCATCCCCTAAGGTAATCTGATCAGCAGGGAATAATAAAGTAATGGAAAATANTTCTTTTTTTTNAATTGTGATACTCATATTGGTTGTTCAGAAAGTCCAGAGATCTGGAATTTGTAATGTAGTTATATTGAACTATCTACGACAGGTTGTAGGCATATTGAAGTATTTATGATAGGCTCTAGATACATTGAAGTCTCTGTGTTAGGTTCTGGAGACCAGGACAGATAGAATTAAGATCTACTCAGACCACAGAGATTCATGAAAGAAACTAGCAAGAGCAATCTTCTTTTAGAAACAGTTTGTTGTATAACAAAAAAAAAAATCTCCTGAAAAATGCTGTCACAGTACTTATTTTGCAGATCAAAGTCAAATTTGGCATATTTTAAGGTACAGTTTTGGAAAAGCTTCAAAAATCACTTTTAGTCCCCAAATAAGGAGGAAAGTAATTGTTCATTTAGTGATTATTATGTCAGGCTNGTATATTATATATTACATAATTGTATGCAATTATATATACTAGATGAAATATGACATATACATTTATTAAAATATTTTCAGCCATAAAAGCAGTAGAGTCCTGATATGTGCTTTGGTACAAACAAAGGTTGAAGGTTTCACCATGCTAAGTGAAGGAAGCCAGGCACAAAAGGCTTACATGATCCAATTTATATGAAATGTCCAGAACAGATAAATCCATAGGGAAAGCATAGACCAGTGGTTGAAAGGGGCTGTTCAGGGGAGGGAGGAGTGAGAAGTGACTACTATAAGATACTGCACTATTTTGAAAATAGAAATGTTCTGGAATTAGTGGTGATGGTAGCACATTCTTGTGAGATGATAAAAACCCACTGATTCAATAAGCTTCAGATATGACTATGAGGGAGAGTGCATGCCTAGCATGTGTAAGGCCATGGGTTCAATCCCTGTCATTGGAAAATAATCCAGAACAACAACAATACTACTATCTANATTGTAAATTAAACCTTTCCTCAGGGTCTTATTTCATCTTCTTAAATAAAAGATGANCTGGAATTATTTCTGAGTGGTAAACATCTGATTGGGGTAAACAGCTTAAATAAAAGGTAGAAAGAAGTATTGTTATAAGGATAAAACACTGAGAGTCTGAAAAAGCTCTTTAAATGTAAAAAATTGTGTGTGTGTGTGTGTGTGTGTGTGTGTGTGTGTAGATCAGAGGCCACTCTGTGGAGCTGGTTCTCTCTTTCCACCTTTACGCGGGTTCTGAGGATTGAACTGTGCTCCAGTCTTGTGCAGTGAACACCTCCCACTACTCAACGATCCCATCAGCCCTCTGTGAGGTTCTTTCCGACTGTTTCNTCCTAATGTCTTTAACTCAACGAATAATCTTGTTTGAATGACATTATATTTTTTATCACTAACAAAACTATTTGATAAAGCTGATAATTATTCTAAAAATGGTTAAGTATCATTCTATTGCTCCTATATTTGTGTTTGGGTGAAAATTTCTATAGTTGTTAAGTAAAGATATTACTGATGGAGGAAGGCATTACTTTCCTAAATAAATTGTAGTATTTTTCTTTTATATCTTTTTAATAACAGAGGGAATATTTCTATCAGTGAAAGAAAGATGTTAAGTGTACAGTTCAATAAGTTTTGATCAATACAACCACTCCTTGAAGAAATACAACTTTTCTTTCATCTTAGAAATTCCCCAATCACTTCTTCCCATAGGCACCTGTTGTTTGATTTCTTTACTTCAGATTTATTTTGAATGTTTGTGAATTTCACATAAATTGATGTATAGTATATCTTTCTTATGTCTGGTTTCTTCTACTCCACACAATAATTTAGAAGTTTACTCATGTTGTTGTTTGTCAACAGTTTTTTTTTTGGTTAAAGTATTTTTTATTATGAATGTTTATTATTATTATTTATATTTATAATAACATTTATTTATATATAACAATATATTTGTAAATATTTATAATATAATGTATTTATAAATGTTTATATTTATAATTAATAACAATTTTAGCTGCTTGGTCACTGTTTATTATCTTTATTAAAAAAAATCTTCATAAAAATTGCTTTAGTTCTCAGCAGCCTATTCCTGAGCTCTGAGGAAGTTTGCCTTCTTTTGATCTTTCTTCTGGGCAACAGATATTTTGGGGTGGTTCTGTCTCTTCACTTTTCTCTNGGGCTTCTTCTCATAGGCTGGATTCTCTCTTGTAGCATCCTGAGCTTTCTTATGCATATCCTCCATAGTGTCTGGAGTAACATTGTTCTTTACGAACTGAGAGAGCTGTTTCCTATAAGCACCTTCCTTTTCCTCCATTAGGTAATGCGTGTAGTCAGCAANATTCTGACCCATGCTGTGCTCATGGTATACTTCTGTGTTGAACTCCTTGCTTTCAGAATCACAACCAGGGANTTGTTTGGTACTATGGGGGATAGAGAAGCCTCCATGCACAGCTCCCTTGAGGGCCCCAAAAACTTTAATGCTAGTTGTAGTTCAGGCAAGACCTGCATCCAAATAGCAACTGCAGGCACCAGGCTGACCATCAATGCTTTCCACATTGTATTCATCTCCAGTCACCTCCACTTGGCCTTCATAGGTCTTGTTCATGCCAAACCTATTGAGAAGCTTGCAGGCCAGCAGCAGGCTAGTNCAACAGGGTGCAGCATAATTTGTCAGGCCAACAATCACACTATATTTTGACAGTTCATGTGCGTATGCTTCACAGACTGTCACATCCCCTTCTATATAGTTAGTTACACAAACTGTCATCCTGCATTTGGCTATGTTGTACTTATTTTTGTCCTGGATCACCAATTGTTTCTGAGCGTCATAGTCAATTTTACCCTCTTGCTTCCTTCTAAATCTTACTTGGTATCTCTTAAAGTAGGTGCTATTCTTGACAACTTTCACAAACCTCATCCTGCGGAACAGAAACCCAAAATCACAGCTCCATACAGACCTGCAGGCCTGGCAGTGCTAGGGTGAAAAGCAATAATAACAATTTTTAATTAATATTTTATTATTATTATGAATATGCTATAATTTTATTTTTTGCCCTCCTGTTGATAGACATCTGGANATTAGATGTAATTTTGAAAATTGCAATTTCTTGTTCTCAGACAAGTACTTTTTGGTAACACATGTTTTCATTTATTGTGGTATTTACAGAAAAATAACAATGATTTTCCAAAATGTTCTGTCAATTCATACTCTTCCCGCAGTGAATGACTGTTCCCATGGCTCAGTATCCACAAGTAATGCTTGTTTTGTTGACTTTATTTATTTTAGCCGATCTAGTGGATGTGAAATGATATTTAATTACAGCTGGTTTTGAAAGTCCTTTTAGGTACTTCTTTTGATTTTCCAATTATATGCTCTCTCTTTTCTCTTTGCCTTACATTTCTTATTAAACTTTAAGGATAGGGTGGAATAGAAAGTGTTAAACTTGGCAAATGCAAGGCAAATGCATTAAAAATCTCTTAGGTTTGAGATTAGCTATGTGTTACATTGATAGAGTGAAAAGTCTCTAATTTCCTCATTTTCTGAGAATTTAAGGAAAAAAACTATAGAATCCACAAACCTTCTTTGTGCAGGAGCGACATTTCTTAAATAACTGTCACTACCATCCCTTATCAAAGATGACTTATGAAATGTCTTCTTCTTCTTCTTCTTCTTCTTCTTCTTCTTCTTCTTCTTCTTCTTCTTCTTCTTCTTCTTCTTCTTCTTCTTCTTCTT
>LZPO01008453.1:52471-63051 GCA_001675575.1 Neotoma lepida | reverse complement strand
TCTCTGTGTAGCTTTCACAGCACCTTTCCTGGAACTCACTCGGTAGCCCAGGATGGACTCGAACTCACAGAGATCTGCCTGACTCTGCGTACCGAGTACTGGGATTAAAGGCGTGCCCCAAACCACCTGGCTAATATTACTTTTACTTTTTCTTTAAAAACGTTATTTTTTAAAAACTTTCTATTTCTTTATATAACTGTCTATATTTCTTTTGCTCTCTCTTTCAAACCTACGAATATTTTTATGCACATTGTAAACTGTTTAGACCTTTATTTCATCTGAATCTGTTTTATTGTCAATCTATTGCTTTGAACTGCAGAGTGGTTAGAACAGAAGCGGCAGCCTTGGCTGTTGACGCTACCCCCCTAAGCTTTTCAACATGGTGGTGGTATGTTTACCATCAGCTCTGAGAACCATGCCCACCACCAACTCTCAGAAGCAGTGGGTCTATGCCTCCATTAAAGCAGCATGTAGCCCAGAAACCTCTTTGTTTTTGTCTGCACTAGCAAAGGCTAAATCCACCATGCACCACATGCATGGCTTGGAGACGCCTCTGTGTACTGTGAGGGTAATCTGCAGCCATGCTGCTTAGCTCAGGGTGGCTGGCGGCCAGCTCCATCTTGCAGGCAACTGTTGGAGATGAGTCTGTGAGACTAGGAAGCCTAGTGTGGCTCCATTTCTGTGAGTTCAGAATCTTTAAGCTTTCTTAGGTCTAAGTGGATCAATGCCCCACATTGGGCGCCAATGTAGCAGAAGTTTTCCTGTGTCCCACCTGGTCCTGCAGCTGCTCAGACACAAATAAACACAAAGAAGCTTATATTAATTATAACTGCTTGGCCATTAGCTCAGGCTTATTACTGACTAGATCTTGCACTTAAATTAACCCATAATTCTTATTTATGTTCAGCCATGTGGCTTGGTAACTTTTATCAGTTCTGTATTGTCATCTTGCTTCCTCTGTGTCTGGGGGCAGCTCCTGACTCAGCCTTCCTCTTCCCACAATTCTCCTCATCTGCTTATCCCACCTATACTGCCTGCCTGGCTACTGGCCAATCAGCATTTTATTTATCAACCAATCAGAGCAAGAAACATTCACAGCATACAGAATGACATTCCACAGGACACCATTTCCAAAACTACAATAAAGTTAAAGACTGCAGTTGGCTTTGGTGATTCTAGAGTCAGTGAAGCCCTTGGTTTCTTTTTTTTTATTTAATGATTTATTTTTTTATTTTATGTGCATTGGTGTTTTGCCTGTATTTATGTCTCTATGAGAGTGTAAAATCACTTTGAGTTGGATTACAGACACTTGTGAGCTGCCATGTGGGTGCTTGGAATTGAACCCAGGTCCTCTGGAAAGCAGCCAGTGTTCTTAGCCATTGAGACATCTCTCCAGTCCACCCTTGTTTCTTCAGAGAGAATGAGAAAGGTTGTCTTTATGGTAATGAAAATACTGAAGAAATCAGAAACAAGGAGATTGGCAGTTTCAGTGACTTCTGGGAGGGACTGCCTCATCATGCGTGTGTGAGGATTTGGCTCTTCTCTTTCCTGGCTTCTTGGAAAGCAATTTAGCTGCAGCTGCCCACGTTAGCATGAGTGACTCCATGCTGGTGTGGTCAGATGGTCCTCCACAGTACTCCCACCCGAAAGGAGAGACTCTTGCAAGTTTCTCATTTCTTTGTTAAGGCTTGAAGGTGATACTCTATGATGATGGTACACTTAGCATACTGTAGTCACTTCAAAAATTGTGTGTGGTATATGTATAGGAGGTATGAACACACATGATCGTGATTAGAGGGCAGAATCCTAAAGAAATCATGCTAAGTGAAACAAGCCAGTTGCAGCAGGATGGATCTATCTGCATGGTTCTATTTCTAGAAGTCTCTAAAGCTGTACAAATCATAGGAACAGAAATTAAAGTAGTGATTGCCAGGGGCTATGGAGGGCAGGAAATGGGGAGCTGCCATTCAAAAGGCATGCAGGAAAAATAGTTCCTGAAACCTGCTGTTAAGTGGTGCTCGTAAAAGTAAAAAACCCTTACAATTCCCTGAGAAGTGGACTAAAGGTAGATTTCACATCAGGAACTTTTTATCACCATTAGTTTGGGGCTGGGGAGATGGATCAGGTAGTCTGGTCCTTGCCAAGCAGACATGAGGACCTGAGTTCAGACCAATGCATGCACCTCAAAAGCTGGACACATTAGGACACACATGTAATCCCAGGACTGTGGGATTGGCAGGGGAAAGAGGACCCCTGTGTCATGAGTCTAAGGGGTCTTGTGACATGACATCCAGGTTCTTGGTATCTCAAATGGCAAACTGGACAAGACACAGACTGGCACTGAAAAAGCATAGGATATATTCTACAGACAAGGAATGGGCCTCAGAAAACACATCCTTCCAGAGGCCTGAGTGCTGAGTTTCTGGAGTAGAGCTGACCATGTGGGAGGGGTGTTGGGTGATTCCTTGCCAATTTACTGAGGTATTATATAATTTTAGATGACCTGTGTGTACGTGCATGGGCCATATATGATTTTAAGCACCTGTACACTCTATCATGCATACACATGAGATGGTAAATTAGTGTGATTCCCCCTCCCAAACAGGTCACCAGGACAGACTTGCCCTCACAGAGTTTGTGTCATACACTGGCATAAGTAGGCCTTATTTTTCAAGCCCAAAGTTCCTGAACACACATTACTCACAGGTGTGCTGGTGCTAGGTGTTGCTCTACTGGGAAGGGACAGCTAAAGATACCTTGGGTTGCCAGGTTGTCCCTGTGCTTGCCTACCTCATAGGGACATGCTGGCCAACTGGTTTAGCTAATTAGTGAGCCCCAGGTGCAGCAAGAGACACTTTCTCAAAAAGAAATGTGGAAAGCAACAAAGGAAGACACTGAAGTTGACCTCTGGTCTCATGCACTGGAACACATACATGCAGGTGCATGCAGAGCACACATGCATGTCATGAAGTCACCTTCACACAAGGATCATTTGATCTTATCTCACCCTGTNCTAGTTTCTTCTGGGGTTTTGGATTTCTAAACTTATCTTTCAGAGCAGAACCTGTATGTTCCTAGCCCTTGNTATGCTGGCTGCTACACCATCAGCACCCAGTGCAGTCCATGGCAGCTGCATGCTGTCAATCNAAAGATTCCTGCAAATGACTGTTCCTCTCCTGTTCTGTCACCTGGACCACAGCCTGTAAGTCATTCTAATGAAGCTGTTTGTGTGTATANGTGTTNGTGTTCATTCTACCAGTTCTAGTACTCCTTTANAGAACCCTGATACAGCTTGTCTCCTGGGTGACTTAGATCCCATCAAGCTGACAAATTAATGACCACAGGTAGCCATGCTTTGAATCTATCCAGTGTAGGTGAGAGGGATGAGAGACTGTAAATGAGAAGGGGTGGATTTCTTCTACAACTCTCTTGTCTGATGCTCAGAGCATGTCACTTTCCTTACCCGACTACATCTTCAGGACAGCCCTGTGGTCTAAAGTGATACAGAGATGGGAAGGGGGTGATATTAAGTCCTTTCTCTGTATGGTGTCCCTTCTATTCTGAGGCTCTACTCACAAGGCATGAGGTCCAGCAGGTCATGAAAACCAGCAAGGGACAGGACACAAACTGGGCTAGGTTGTGACTGCAGACCATGGATGTAGGAAGGGCATCTGGTTGGGCTGGAGCGATGGGGGACAGTTTCATATGAGGGGGACACCTCCTGGGATTGAGAACAGGAGCTACATGTAGAGAGGCATACGTGGTGCCTTCCAGGAGACATCAGGGCATCTTGAAGCTGAAGATATTCAGAAGGTATTCAGGGAGAAGTTTCTACCATACCAAGGATACCGGGTGACCAGGCCTGACTAGGATATTTCTCGCTCGTTACCTCTAATGGTTCTTAAAATGTAACTCCAAAAGCACTGGGGTTTGGGAATTGAACTGTGTAAAACTTGCAAAGTCCAGCCTTATCGCCAAAGCTGAAGCACATGAAATCCCCAGACATTCCATTTCAGCATTCTTACTGGGTGACCCCAGTTTCTCCCTTATCTACTAGCCTCTAGGCCAAGGATGGAAACTGATTCAGCACAGGTTAGGTAACACATTTAATCAGCAACGTACAGTATTTACACTAAATAAGCATCTGAGCACCCAGACATATGGGTCCTGTGAAAGGAGGGATCCCACAAACAGTCAGTCTGAGGGCTCATTAAACCAGCTCCATTGTCTGGCCTCCTGCTCTAGTGAGGGCCAAAGGCCCCAGGTTTGCATATCTCAGGCTGCAAGCTCCCAGGTTCTAAGGAGGGTCTGAATCCTGAAGCTCTCAGGATTTATACTGCCTTGCAACCAAGCTTAAGTTTGCTGGGTAGGTGGGGGTTCACCGGTCAAGTAGGTACATAAATAGCACCTTGAGAGAAGGCAGGTCTGGGGCCTGGCAGGATTCAAGTGACTCGGCCTTGCCCCTCATGGTACAGATATATCTGAGGGAACAATGAGGGAGTCTGCAAGTTGGAAAGCCAGACTATGTTTGCTCTGAGGGTCAAAAGAAAAAGGCTGAAATATTAGTCAGCTGAGAAGCTCAGGGGCTCAGCAAGCACTGGGCACAGAGAGGAGATGGTAAGAAACAGGCTCTTCTCTGGTGCCACTTGCCAGGGAGGCAGTAGAGCTGAGGGCCAACCAAGGCAGCTGAGAGGACTACAGGAGCATGGGCAGGGCCATCCTCTGGCTAGTGATCCTTCCTGGAGCCCAGTGTGGAGAAGGAAGAAGGGAGCAGCACAGTGTATAGAAGTACAAACATCTCTCCTGTGGGCCTGGGGGAGGCAAGGCAGACAGGAGCTGCAGGAGCTGGGGAAAGATGAGAAGGCAGGGTCAGAGGCACAGAGGAGGGGCAGGCAGTGGGGCTGCTGGTGGCTTCTAAGTTGACACCGGATGCTGAGCCTCCTGTCTTATACCAGGACAAAACACAACACACTGAGGAGAAGTGGGGGAGAAAAGACGGAGCTACATGCCTCTGTACAAGTCACCCAGTGCTTCAACATAACATCCATGGATCCCTAGCTGAGCTGTGGGATGGCCCAGCAGCCCTCTCTTGATAGACAACTCATCTTGAACAATGGTGACTGTGGGGCCCTGAGAACNTGGNTGTAGCTGGAGCTCCTAAGGTGGTAAAGGAAGTGACATGGANACTTTGGGAAGGCTGTCCCNTCCTGGACACTCTCTGAGGGCAGCTGCTGGGGAGGGGTTGGCATGGCTTTCATGGAAACGGGCACTTTTCTTCCTGATGGAGCCCCAGTGTCATGGATGATATTCTTCTGACTCCATCTGTTCAAGTAACATGTCCTGTACTCCTTTGAACTGAGGGGTGGAAAGGAGAGTGTGGTGATTATATTGTGTTCCCCAAAATATTGTGTACCCTAATAAAACTCATTTGGGGTCAGAGAACAGAACAGCCAGTAGATTAAACATAGAGGTTAGGCAATGGTAGCACATGCCTTTAATCCTAGCACTCCCGAGTCAGAGATCCATCCAGAGGTCTGTGAGTTCAAGGCCACACTGGAAACAGCCAGGCATGGTGGCACACACCTTTAATCCCAGAAAGTAGTGGCAGGAAGCAGAAAAGTATATAAGATGTGGAAACCGGAAGCTAGAAGGCCTCTTAAGCTTTCAGGCTTTGAGCAGCAGTTGAGCTGAGATTCACTCGGGAGAGGACTCAGAAGCCTGCAGTCTGAGGAAACAAGATCAGCTGAGGAGTTGGCAAGGTGAGGAGGTTGGCTGTGGCTTGTTCTGTTTCTCTGAATTTCATAATTTATCCCAATACCTGGCCTGGTGTTTTCAATTAATAAGACCCTTTAAGATTCACTTTACATCTGGCGCCCAATGATTGTTGCAGGAATTCACGAAAAAGCCACTTGCCTGTGGTCTTGCAGTCCCCAGCTCAGGCCTGAGATGCATTCGGTCGGTTGTGGTGGTGCCCGGCGGAAAAATTTGCTGAAGGATGCAGAGGTAGGAGAATCCAGAGTTGTGGGCCAGCCTGCGAGGCTTGCTGAGGAGAAGCTGGAGTGGGACCAGGCCACAAACGGTAGCAGTAAGACCACGGAAGCTGGACCAAGTTGCAAGCTGATTCTCATTGTGTTCCTGGCGATGCCGCTACCAGGGATGAAGGGTTTACCGCTGCTTGTTCAGACAACAATTGCCAGGACCATTGTGTTACAAGGAAGCATCGGCAAAGGTCAGTTTGGAGAAGTTTGTCGAGGCAAGTGGTGGGGAGAAGAAGTTGCTGTGAAGATACTCTCTTCTAGGGAATTAAGTTTGTGGTTCCGAGAGGCAGAGACTTATCAGACTGTTATGCTGTGAAAACATCCTAGGATTTATAACAGTAGACAACAAAGACACATGGACTCAGCTGTGGCTGATGTCAGATTACCATAAGCATGGATTNCTTTTTGATTTCTCTCTGTCCATGGCAGACGGTCTTACCCATCTTCACATGGAGATTGTTGGTACTCAAGAAAAGCCAGCTATTGCTCACAGAAATTTGAAATCAAAGAATAGCTTGGTGAAGAAAAATGGAACCTGTTGTATTACAAACTTGGAACTGGCTGTGAGACACGATTCTGCCACAGGTACAATTGCTGCTGTCTCTTATACACATCTAGATGTGTATAAGAGACAGGATTAACACCACCCAAAGACTTTGGACTACAAATTGCTCAGGACAATTTTGAGATGGCTAACTGAGATGATTCAGCCTGATAGACTACTCAAACAAGGACTTGAGACAAGCCCTGCACTTTGCAGATACTAAACAAATGATNCAGCTAACTCTCTCAGGACTTAACAATTAACACAAAAATTTTCTTTTCAGGATTCCCTAAAGATGCCTTTGCTCCCAGACAGCAAGAAGTAATTTTAAAAATACAACGCCCACATTCCCAAGAGGTGGGGTGGGTGATTTTTTTGTCATTTGAGTTATGTATATTTCATTGCTTACGATGGTTGGTTACAAGTGTTAAAATTGTTAATGGTCAGAAAAAAAAAAGCTAAACAAAGGAGGCTAGATTCAGGGTTCCTGTTTAAAAAAAAAGAAAAAAAGAGGATATAGATAAGAAGTAGATCATTGAATCTACTCTGAGGAAAATAAAAGATATAGAAATGATGGATAAAGGGTAGATCATTGAATCTACTCTGAAAAAAAAGAGAGAGGATATAGATATGAAAAGATAAAAAAGTTTATTGAATCTACTTTTAAAAGGCGACTACTAGTTTTAAATATTTTACATTGGATTGGACTTTTGTATATTGCATAAAAATTTTGGACTTACCAAAATAGGATAAGTAATGAAANTTTTTGTCTGAATTTGTCAAATGTTAATGGACTAGACATTGTTAATATATATAATGGAGTTTTTGTCTGAATATGTCAAATGTTAATGGACTACATATTGTTAATGTAATTATGACTGTATATATTGTATATATTTATTGGATATAGTTTTCTTGTATTAGTTATAATCTTTTACTATTTTAGACAAAAAAGGGGAAATGTGGCGATGATATTGTGTTCCCCAAAATAATTGTGTACCCTAATAAAACTCATTTGGGGTCAGAGAACAGAACAGTCGCTAGATTAAACATAGAGGTTAGGCAATGGTACCACATGCCTTTAATCCTAGCATTCCAGAGGCAGAGTTCCATCCAGAGCTCTGTGAGTTCGAGGCACACTGGAAACAGCCAGGCATGGTGGCACACACTTTTAATCCCAGGAAGTAATGGCTGGAAGCAGAAAGGTATATAAGACGTGAGGACCAGGAACTAGAGGCCTCTTAAGCTTTCAGGCTTTGAGCAGCAATTGAGCTGAGATTTATTCGGGAGAGGACTCAGAAGCCTGCAGTCTGAGGAAACAAGATCAGACGAGGAGTTGGCAAGGTGAGGTTGGCTGTGGCTTGTTCTCTTTCTCTGACCTTTCAGAATTTACCTCAATACCTGGCCTGGTGTTTTTTTATTAATAAGACTGTTTAAGATTTACATTACAGGAGAGAGACAAGAGTGAGCAGACCCAGCCCTGACAATTCCCCTTCCACTCTGGCTCAGCTTTCTTTAGCCTGGGGCAGCACTGGGATCTGAGTGGGGGTGGGGAACTAGCCCTCTCCACTGGTCTCAGTCACTAAGTACCATAGAGGGATCCTTGTGCAAAGAAATTTGGCTGAGACCTCAGAAAATGACCTTTCTATCTCTCTAATCAACTTTTATTTTAAAAAAACAAAACCAAATCTGCAGTTAGTTCCCCTTCCATTAGCTTAGCTTCCGGTGCTAGGATGGAGGGATACAGAGTTAGCCCAGGCCAGCCCCAGGGTGAGAGCAGGACCACTGGAGATAACTCCACCAATTCAGTCCCTGGAGAAAGCTGTGCTTGCCTTGATGTGGTACACTACCACCAGAGGATGGTGTCACTGCCTAAGTACTTTTCCCCTGGGTACAGTTGCCACATTAAAAGCAGCTCAAATGCTGCCAGCTGTTTGGGAGTCATAGCAGGCTACAAGAGGAAGTCTTCCTGACCAAGAGGACCAGGAATTTTTCATCAGTCTGCAGAGGAAGAACAGAACACACCTTCACCTCCTGCTTATCACAGCCAGGCTCCCCCAGGCAAAACACACAGTGTCTGTCCTATCACTGGGCAGCAGGGGGCTGATCAAATACACTGAGCATAGTTACTTCTCCTGGTTTCAACTAGTGGGAGCTGGTCTTCTCTTTCTATCATGTGGAATCCAGGTATCTAACTGGAGTCTGCATGATTAGTGGCAAACACCTTTACTGGCTGAGCCATCTCCCCAACCTAAGGACAGNCTTCTTGTTTTGTTGAGNTNCTTCTACTGATTAGATCACATTAAAGAAGCCAATCTGCTTTACCCAAAGTCCACTGACTTTATGTGAACTCTAAGTTGACAGGTCAATTTGGCCACCACAATAGGTGATCAAGAAGAATAGCAAACCTTGGGGAGGTGGGTAACACTGTAAGGGGTCAAGACCCATGTTAAAGCTATAGTTGTTACAGACTGAAGTGTTAGCTCAAACATAGGCACAATGATTGCCTGGAAAGAAAGAGAGCCCAGAGGCAGACATGGGTATGCATGCTTCCAGGTTTACTATGGAAGTGAAAACACTGTACAGAAGGGAAGACCCTGGCTTTAGTAATAGCATGAAGCTAACTGTCTATCTGGATGTATTAGTTACTTTTCTGTTGCTATGATAAAACACCATGACCAAAGTCAACTTACAAAAGGAAGAGTTTATTTGGGGCCTATGGTTGCAGAGGAATAAGATTCCATCATGGCAGGGAACATGGCAGAGGAGAAAGAAGGTGAGAACTCACCTCTTCAACAGCAAGCATGAAGCAAAAATAGAGACCTGGAAGTGATGAGGTTTCAACTCTCAGCCCCTGTCCCCAGTGACTGCTTCCTCCAGCAAGGCCACACCTCTTAAACCTCCCCCAAATAGTGCCACCTTCTTGAGACTGAGTGTTCAAATATCTGAGCCACTGGGGGACATTCTCATTCAAAACACTAGAAATTCAAATAGATGTTGTTGGTTTTTACTCTTTTGGGGGGAGAAGCTGCCACCAAGCTCCCAAATAAATCACACACAGAAGCTTACTGTTAATTATAAATACCCAGCCCCAGCTTGGCTTGTTTCTAGCCAGCTTTTCTTAACTTAACCTGTCTATCTTTTGCCTCTGGGCTTTTACCTTTCTCTATTTTGTATGGCTTTTCTTTCCTTCTTACTCCATGTCTGGCTGTTTAGCTGGGTGGCTGCCCCTGAAGACCTCCACCTTCCGCTCTCATTCCTTCTGCCTTTCTCCCAGATTTCTCCTATTTCTTCTCTCTGCCTCCCAGCCCTGGCTATGCTTTCTCCTGCCCAGGATAGATTAGCACCTGTCAGCCATGATGTGGACAGAGACCAGCTAGAGGACAAAAGGCCCAACTTGTGTGCACAACCCTTCCTCCCAGGGAGACATCCTGAGCCTCCACCTGGGCCCCCAAGAACTCTAGGGACTCAGCTAAGATGGGCAGCAAAGTGTCAGAGCCAAGAATAGGTGAGTCACAGGTTTCTAATGCCACCCACCTCACTCAGGCCATGCCATTCATGCCTCAGTTTTTTCATCTGTGAAATGGGGTCTGCAGTCTCCAGTCTAAAGATGCAGTGCCTAGTTTCTTAGGGTCACTATTGCTGAAGTGAAACACCATGACCAAAAGCAAGTTACAAGAGGGTTTATTTGGCTTACACTTCCACATTACAGCCCATCACTGAAGAAAGTCAGGAAGGAACCCAAACAGGACCAGAACCTGGAGGCAGGAGCTGGATGAGAGACTGTGGAGGGGTGTTGATTACTGGCTAGATGTCATGACTTGCTCAGTGTACTTTCTGACAGAACACAGGACCACAAGCTCAGAGCCGGCCACCTACAATGGGCTCGGCTCTCCCTGGTCAATCACTAATTAAGAAAATGCCCTCCAAGCTTGCCTACAAACTAATCTTAGGGAGTCATTTTCTTAATTGAGGCTCCCTCCTTTCAGATGACTCTA